>JAFIRS010003928.1:0-108186 GCA_018342105.1 Gonioctena quinquepunctata | reverse complement strand
ACTGACACCACAATCCTCGGGAAACAAAGTATTAGGATTCATGAACAGATAAGTGGATATAACAAGGTAAAGAAGTGGTGTGATGCCAATCTCCTTTCGTTCAATAAAAACAAAACGAACATTGTCTCATTCAAATCTGATATCAATGAAAATCCCATTGGAGATGGAACAATTACAAATGTTTCAGAGAACAAGTTTTAGGGTTGCATATTGATGAAAATTAAGATTTGAAAACCATATCAATAAATTGTGCAGACGGTTGGCGGCTGGCTGCTTTGCTATGAAGTTGTCTCTAACGAGCTAGATTTTGCCAATGCTAGAAAGGTCTACTACTCATTGATTGAGGCACACCTTAGATATGGTATTTCCTTTTGGGGCTGTGTTCACAATATCTCTTGATAGGTCTTATTTTGAAAAGGGCGATAAAGGTATTTATGAAAAACCAATTATCCGATTCGTTGTTATAGTATTTTGGAGCAGAGAATTTTAACCTGGATGTCTTTTCATTCTAGAGACAGTATGTCTCATACAAAAAAGTATAAAGATATAGCAAAATCTACCTCAACTTTAAAACACGATTATCACTCCATGTCTCCTTTAACGCCTATATCCTCCCAACACAAATTCACTAATATTTAAAAGCAGAAATTATTCAATCATCTTCCTAGCACCATAAAGAAATACAAAACTATTCACTTCAGAAAAAAGTAAAATCTCTTGGTCACAAAAGCCTATTATACGTTGGATGAATTCTACGGGACTCAATTACCTGATCTTAAACTATTTTATAAATAAATAACCCTTTATCATATTTGATCACTGGGAACTTTTTAATAGTTTTTGTTATATGCAAGGGAAATTTTTTATTGCTAACAGAACGTTTTTACATATATACATAAACTTATTTATTTATTTGTAATGTTGATTGACTCGGCCGTTGCTTAATTTAAGTCCTTGTCTAGTATTAATGTTAAATCTTATAACTTATTTTTTTTTTTATCTTTATTTTATATTGTTACATTTTAAATTACCTATTGTAGTTGTATCCTTAAGCTTTTTTCAACGAAATTGTATTCCTCCGATATTAAAGCATATTTTGATTGATTGATTGATTAAGGATACTCCTCAATCAATCTCAACCCCCCCTCAGTGACAATTAGAAAACTAGATGTGGGGGCCATCCGTCCCCTGGTATAAAACTTTTGGGTATCCGTAGCCGGGAATATAGCTGTTTGGCCACCCCGTAGCCGGAATATAGCTGTTTGGCCTTCCGTAGCCCGGAATATGGTTGTTTTGAAAAAGAACCCAAGTAAAAAAACTCAGGAAATTTTGAGAGCGGGGGGGAAGGAAAGGAAATGGGGGGCGTTGATGGGATCGTTTGGGAAATTTACGTTGGGAATACGATAGGATACGATGGAATGTGGGCCCCCAAATGGGTTATGATGGATATGATGAGATGGGATTCGAAACAAAAAAAAGGGGAAACGACGAGGGGAGGGGGTGGGATAAGATGGGATACGATTGGGGGAATACGATGGGATACGATGGATACGTTTCCCGAAACGAAAAAACGTTTTACAATGGGTTTACAATCCCTTTTGGGGATAGGAAAAATACAAACGATAAAAGAGACGGGACGTCTAATGGCGGCTCGTTATAGGTCGGGTTTTTCCCAAAAGGGGGCGAAACCCCTGCAATTCCCGAAATTACAATACTATTTTTCCCGAGTTTTTTCCTCTAGTTTTTATTCGAATTTTTTCCAATTATACAAAATATTTTTTTTATGAAAAATAATTTTTCTTTAAACCCTGAAATGGGCCAACTGCGGCATTTCACGACAAAAAGGGACAGCAACAAATGTACCAACCATATTTATCCCCCTTTCCCAACCCCCAACGCAGAAAGGGGTTTTTTTTATTTTGTAACAGCATCCATCTTATATGGCACTTTGCCCAAATCCCCCAGGGGGTTAACAGAAATTGGTCCCTATCCAAATTTGGGGAATGGTTGGTTTGGTTGGTTGGTTTAAGACCCCAAAACCAGAGACGGGGGTTGGCCTTAGTTTCCCCCTTGACACTGCGCCCAAACTAGGGCCCTATTTATCACTCTGTCGTCAGGGGTTTCCCCTCATTCAAAAAAGGTTTTTCCCTTTTAAATTTGGGGTTAAAAACCTTTGATAGGGTTCTTCGGTTCATGCCTTTTTCCCGGGCTAAATCTCCCCAAAGGTTCTTTGTCGCCTACTTTAGGGCGCCCGGTCAGAAGATTTTGGGGAGGCTGTTTCCTCCTCTTCATCACAGCCTACACTCCAGGGTTTTCCCCTGCGTTCCCATGGTGTTTGGGTTTTTTCGGGGGCCCCACGGTGCCCAGCCCAACAGACCTATTATTATCGAGCCCCGTTCTGTTCAGGTTCAGAAGGTAAAGGTCCGGGTTTTGGGGATTTTACCGGCTTTGCTTTTATTTGCCCGACAGTTTGATCCCAATATTGTTGGTTGTCTTTTTTTTATCCACTCGGCGATCGGGGTCCTGCTTTGGGGAAAATCCGATGGGGCGGGGTTCCCCCCTGTGAAAAAGCGTTTAAAGATGCTTGTCTAGCTACCCTGGTCCCTTTGACGTTCCTTAAATTACCTCTATAAAACCCCCCCAATCGGGTGACCTTTTTGTTTTTTTCCATCGATGAGTTCTGGAGGCAGTCCCAGCCTTTTTGGACTTTATCTGTGTAGAGTTGAGTGCTTTTTTAGCATTTTGGGCAGTCAAAAGGGGGAATGTAGATGTTTTTCCCTAAACCCACCAGATTTTTTGAAGATACCTTATAACATGTGCCAGCTTGGAATATCGGGGGGTTTGGGTATTATGTAACCCCCTTCTTGGCCTTCCCCCATGTATTCCTGCCCCCCTTTCCCCTTCAACTGTCTTTAAACCCTCGATACCAGACTATTTCCGATTGGGTTGGGATTCTATACTCGGGGGCCCCATCCAGATTCATCAATTCGATGATTTTGGTGGTTTTCAAATGAGTATGGGGGGTTGCGTAATCGGGGTTTTTTGGGTTCTTGATTTTGGGTTTAAATAGTGTTTTGGGTTTTATGCCCAGTTTTTTGGGTTCCCCATTTTTTGGTTTTTTTTCCAGTCTGTATGCACTTCCTGGCCTCTCAATGACATGTAAAGTCAAGGGGGTTCGGGGTTTTAAAGGTTGTTTTCCCAAAATTAAAACTGTTGGGTGCTTTTTCTTTTCCCGGGTGATGCAGAACGGGAAACCCTTTTTTTTCCCCAAAGGTTTGTTTTTTTCCCCTGTTTTTTGATTTTTTTTTGGCCCCAAAAGGGGTGAGCCATAATTTTATTCTTGGTTTTTATTACCGCTGTGAAAAAATTTTTTATTGGCTTTTTTGGTTTAAAAATTGGGCCAAAAACTCTCCTGCACATCATGAAGGTTATCTTGCTTTTGTTGGTTCATGGTTTAAGATGCGGGTTCCCGGTTAGTTTCTTGTCAAAGAAACAGCCTGGTTTTAAAACCCGCCCACTACTTGTTGTTTCCCAAATAGTCTAGGTTGGGATCTAATGTTTCTTCTCCCGGGGGAAGGGGAAATTTGTGTTTTTTTTGTTCGGATTTTTCCCGGCCTTTTCTCCCGTTCCCCCATTTCCCCCTACCTTTCCCCAGGATTTGGCTCTGAGGTTGTTCAGTATTCTTTCCCTTTTGGGGCGGGGGGGGGTTTGAACCCAAAAACCCTTGGTTATTCAAAAAATTTGCAGTTCGTCTACAACCCTTTTTCCCCGGGGGGGAGAAAAATGCCCCCCGTGGGGTACCTCTGGAAATTTCAACCTGCTCCCCGTTTCCCCCGAACATGTTGGCTTGGACCAGTCTATTATGGAAAACATTGGTGTATCCACCTCCCCCGGGGGTTTTTGTCAATGCCCCCTTGAAAAACCCAGAGACCAATTTTTAAAAGGGGGTGGGCCCAGAGGCTCCTTGATTCTAAAGTGCATAGTGCAATTTCTTTTTTTTGCTAGGGGTTTTTTCAAACCCTTTAAACAAGCTGATGGGGTGCTGTCTCGCTGATTTTTTCCCTTTTGATAGGCATGTTTTGGGTTTTTATGTAAGGGCCGGGCTCAAAAAGCGGTTTTCCCCTTTTGTCTCTACTATCAGTTTTTTTAAAACCTTTTTAGAAGAAACGACGTAGGCTTATTGGGTCCCGTATGCCTTTGCCCCGTTAAGGGGGCTCGTCCAAAGGGTTTTGGAATAAAGACCACATTTACAGTTTTTAGGTTTGAGGTAACCCTCCCAATGCCCCAAGAATCGGGCCACCTACTTTTAACGTTCTGGTGTTTTTCAACCGGAAATGGGGTTTGGGAAAAACTCCCTCTGGGCCCGGGGCTTTTAAAGGGAAGGGGTTTATTGCCCCCTACTTTTTAATGAGTTCCGTTGTTTAGCCATTCCCGTTTCCCTTTTGGCCCCCTGAAGGTTTGCAGGGGTTTCATATCTGGGGGTTTTATTTGTGGTGACAGTGGATCCCGGGGGAAATGTGTTTTAAAGTTCCATGGGTTTTCCCTTTCCCCGTGTTGGGTTGGGAACCCTTGGGTTTTTGAGGGGTCCCCCAACGGATTGATGGGGAAAGTTTTGGAAAAGGGTTCGGGTGAGTCTTTCTGAGGTTTTTTTTCTATGTCCTCGGGGCTTCCCCATGACTTTTCCTTTTTCCCCCCATTTTTTTTTTGTATTCTGGAGTTTTGGAATAAACCTCCCAGTCACCCGTTTTTTTAAGGGAAAATTGAATGGGACGGTTTTTTTTTCTAAGATATGTGAGTTGGGGGGTTCCCCAACTCCTGTACCTTTATGGTGCTTTCCTTAAGGGCGGTTATTATGATATGGGAATTTATGGCCTCCTGTAACATTGGAGGGGTTTTCTCTATTCATGAATTGTATTTGAGTTAGGTTTGACATTTTTTAAATTTGTGGAAAATTCCGGCTCCCCTCCCCGGGCCCGTTGGTTTTCCTGGGATCCCGACACATTTAAATCAGGTTCTTGGAGCCAATCTCCCCCTTATGTGTCGGTGATCTGAGTTTGAAGGGTTCCCCCAGATCTGCCCATTTGCCGACCTTGGGAACCCACCAAGAAAGGGCCCAAAGTGATGTCAATGATTTCCCGTCTATTTCGGGGTTTAAGAATTTTAAAAACCCAACCCAATTTGGGATAATGTTAACCAAAATACTTGCAAAATTTCAAATTTTTGGAAAAGAACCAAACAGATAAAGGGTATTAATCAATCTCAAACCCCCTCGAAGGTGACAATATATAGCCAAAAAACTAGAGTGTGCCATCCGTGCGGTATATAGCTGTTTTGCCATCCGTAGCGGTAATACAGCTGTTTGGCCATCCAGGAGAATATAGCTGTTTGGCCTCCCGTAGTTGGGAATATAGTTGTTTTAAAAAAAACGAACTATAGTGAAAAAAAACTCAGGTAAGTTTTAACGAAACGGAACGAAACGGAATGGAACAAACGATACGATAGGATACGATAGGATACGATTGGATACCATGGATCTGGATATGATGGATACGATAGGATATGATAATAGGATGAGATAGATTTGAAACAAAGGAAAGGAAGCGATAGATAGGAAACGATAGGATACGATAGGAAAATGGATCATTGGATACAATAGGATACGATGGATCATGGGATACGATGGGATACGATATGAATGATACGATGGATACGATTCGAAACGAAGGGAACGATACGATCCAGATGAGACGCTAGATGGCGGCTCGTATAGGTGGGAAATTTGTAAAAGGGCGTAACCCTGCAATTCGCAAATACAACTATTTTCGAGTGTTTTCACTCTAGATATCATTTGAACTTTTTTCCGAATTATACAAAATATATTTTATGAAAAATAATATTTAACATTAATTTGCTGAAATGGGCCAAATGCGGCATTTCACGACACGACCCCCTCCAAAAAGGACGCTTAACAAATGTACCAACCATATTTATCACCAACACATCCACCAACGCCTTGAAAGAGGCTTTTTCATTACTTTATGTCAACAGCATCATACATCTTATATGGCACTCCATGCCCAAATACCCCAGAGGGTTAACAGTAATTGGTCCCTATCCTAATTGGGTATAATGTTGACATAAAACTACTTACTTTAAATTTCAAATTTTTCAGGTAACATGAACCGAACAGATAAGGATACTCCTCAATCAATCTCAATCCCCCTCGAAGAGTGACAATATATAGCCAGAAAACTAGATGTGTGCCATCTGTAGCCGGGAATATAGCTGTTTGGCCATCCGTAGCCGGGAATATAGCTGTTTGGCCTTCCGTAGCCGGGAATATAGTTGTTTTTTAAGAAAAACGAACTATAGTGAAAAAAAACTCAGGTAAGTTTTAACGAAACGGAACGAAACGGAATGGAACGAAACGATACGATAGGATACGATAGGGTACGATAGGATACGATTGGAGGTACGGATAGGATAGATAGGATACGATAGGAAACAAAAGGAAACGAAACGATACAAAACGATACGATAGGATACGATAGGATAGATAGGATACGATTGGATACAATAGGATACGATAGGATACGATAGGATACGATAGGATACGATTCAAAACGATTCGAAACGAAAGGATACGAAACGATACGATAGGATACGATACGAGACAAGACGTCTAGAATGGCGGCTCGTTATAGGTCGGAATTGTCAAAAGGGGCAAAACCCTGCAATTCGCAATTACAATACAATATTTCGAGTGTTTTCACTCTAGATTCCATTCGAACTTTTTTCCGAATTATACAAAATATATTTTATGAAAAATAATATTTAACATTAATTTGCTGAAATGGGCCAAATGCGCCATTTCACGACACGACCTCCTCCAAAAAGGACGCTTAACAAATGTACCAACCATATTTATCGCCAACACATCCACCAACGCCTTGAAAGAGGCTTTTTTATTACTTTATGTCAACAGCATCATACATCTTATATGGCACTTCATGCCCAAATACCCCAGAGGGTTAACAGTAATTGGTCCCTATCCTAATTGGGTATGATGTTGACTTGAAACTACTTACTTAAAATTTCAAATTTTTTCAGGTAACATGAACCGAACAGATAAGGATACTCCTCAATCAATCTCAATCCCCCTCGAAGAGTGACAATATATAGCCAGAAAACTAGATGTGTGCCATCTGTAGCCGGGTTATATAGCTGTTTGGCCATCTGTAGCCGGGAATATAGCTGTTTGGCCATCCGTAGCCGGGAATATAGCTGTTTGGCCTTCCGTAGCCGGGAATATAGTTGTTTTTCAAGAAAAACGAACTATAGTGAAAAAAAAACTCAGGTAAGTTTTAACGAAACGGAACGAAACGGAATGGAACGAAACAATACAATAGGATACGATGGGATACGATACGATACGATAGGATACAATAGGATACGATTGGATAGGAATGGATACGATAGGATATGATAGGATATGATGAGATACGATTCGAAACAAAAGGAAACGAAGGGAAATGAAACGAGACAAGACGTCTAGAATGGCGGCTCGTTATAGGTCGGAATTGTCAAAAGGGGCGTAACCCTGCAATTCGCAATTACAATACTATATTTCGAGTGTTTTCACTCAAGATTTCATTTGAACTTTTTCCGAATTATACAAAATATATTTTATGAAAATAATATTCAACATTAATTTGCCGAAATGGGCCAAAGCGGCATTTCAGACACGACCCCTCCAAAAAGGACGCTTAACAAATGTACCAACCATATTTATCACCAACACAACCACCAACGCCTTGAAAGAGGCTTTTTTTTAACTTTATGTCAACAGCATCATACATCTTATATGGCACTTCATGCCCAAATACCCCAGAGGGTTAACAGTAATTGGTCCCTATCCTAATTGGGTATAATGTTAACTTAAAACTACTTACTTAAAATTTCAAATTTTTTCAGGTAACATGAACCGAACAGATAAGGATACTCCTCAATCAATCTCAATTCCCCTCGAAGAGTGACAATATATAGCCAGAAAACTAGATGTGTGCCATCCGTAGCCGGGTATATAGCTGTTTGGCCATCCGTAGCTGGGAATATAGCTGTTTGGCCATCCGTAGCGGGGAATATAGCTGTTTGGCCTCCCATAGCCAGGAATATAGTTGTTTTTTAAGAAAAACGAACTATAGTGAAAAAAAAACTCAGGTAAGTTTTAACGAATCGGAACGAAACGATACGATAGGATACGATAGGATACGATTGGATACGATTGGATACGATAGGATACGATAGGATATGATAGGATACGATTGGATGTGATAGGATATGATGAGATACGATTCGAAACAAAAGGAAAGGAAACGAAATGATACGATAGGGTACGATAGGATACGATAGGATAAGATTGGATACAATAGGATACGATAGGATACGATAGGATACCATAGGATACGATTCGAAACGAAAGGAAACGAAACGATACGATAGGATATGATACGATATGATACGAAACGAGGCGTCTAGAATGGCGGCTCGTTATAGGTCGGAATTGTCAAAAGGGGCGTAACCCTGCAATTCGCAATTACAATACTTATTTCGAGTGTTTTCACTCTAGATTTCATTCGAACTTTTTTCCGAATTATACAAAATATATTTTATGAAAAATAATATATAACATTAATTTGCTGAAATGGGCCAAATGCGGCATTTCACGACACGACCCCCTCCAAAAAGGACGCTTAACAAATGTACCAACCATATTTATCACCAACACAACCACCAACGCCTTGAAAGAGGCTTTTTTTTCACTTTATGTCAACAGCATCATACATCTTATATGGCACTTCATGCCCAAATACCCCAGAGGGTTAACAGTAATTGGTCCCTATCCTAATTGGGTATAATGTTAACTTGAAACTACTTACTTAAAATTTCAAATTTTTTCAGGTAACATGAACCGAACAGATAAGGATACTCCTCAATCAATCTCAATCCCCCTCGAAGAGTGACAATATATAGCCAGAAAACTAGATGTGTGCCATCTGTAGCCGGGTATATAGCTGTTTGGCCATCTGTAGCCGGGAATATAGCTGTTTGGCCATCCGTAGCCGGGAATATAGCTGTTTGGCCTTCCGTATGGGAATATAGTTGTTTTTCAAGCAAAACGAACTATAGTGAAAAAAAACTCAGGTAAGTTTTAACGAAACGGAACGAAACGGAATGGAACGAAACAATACAATAGGATACGATGGGATCGATAGATACGATAGGATACAATAGGATACGATTGGATAGGAATGGATACGATAGGATATGATAGGATATGATGAGATACGATTCGAAACAAAAGGAAACGAAGGGAAATGAAACGAGACAAGACGTCTAGAATGGCGGCTCGTTATAGGTCGGAATTGTCAAAAGGGGCGTAACCCTGCAATTCGCAATTACAATACTATATTTCGAGTGTTTTCACTCAAGATTTCATTTGAACTTTTTTCCGAATTATACAAAATATATTTTATGAAAAATAATATTCAACATTAATTTGCCGAAATGGGCCAAAAGCGGCATTTCACGACACGACCCCCTCCAAAAAGGACGCTTAACAAATGTACCAACCATATTTATCACCAACACAACCACCAACGCCTTGAAAGAGGCTTTTTTTTAACTTTATGTCAACAGCATCATACATCTTATATGGCACTTCATGCCCAAATACCCCAGAGGGTTAACAGTAATTGGTCCCTATCCTAATCGGTTATAATGTTAACTTAAAACTACTTACTTAAAATTTCAAATTTTTTCAGGTAACATGAACCGAACAGATAAGGATACTCCTCAATCAATCTCAATCCCCCTCGAAGAGTGACAATATATAGCCAGAAAACTAGATGTGTGCCATCCGTAGCCGGGTATATAGCTGTTTGGCCATCCGTAGCTGGGAATATAGCTGTTTGGCCATCCGTAGCGGGAATATAGCTGTTTGGCCTCCGTAGCCGGAATATAGTTGTTTTAAGAAAAAGAACTATAGTGAAAAAAAACTCAGGTAAGTTTTAACGAAACGGAACGAAACGGAATGGAACGAAACGATACGATAGGATACGATAGGATACGATTGGATACGATTGGATACGATAGGATACGATAGGATATGATAGGATACGATAGGATATGATAGGATATGATGAGATACGATTCGAAACAAAAGGAAAGGAAACGATACGATAGGATACGATAGGATACGATAGGATAAGATAGGATACGATTGGATACAATAGGATACGATAGGATACGATTCGAAACGAAAGGAAACGAAACGATACGATAGGATAGATACGATACGAGACGAGACGTCTAGAATGGCGGCTCGTTATAGGTCGGAATTGTCAAAAGGGGCGTAACCCTGCAATTCGCAATTACAATACTTATTTCGAGTGTTTTCACTCTAGATTTCATTCGAACTTTTTCCGAATTATACAAAATATTTTTATGAAAAATTAATTTGCTGAAATGGGCCAAATGCGGCATTTCACGACACGACCTCCTCAAAAGGACGCTTAACAAATCTACCAACCACATTTATCACCAACACATCCACTAACGCCTTGAAAGAGGCTTTTTTATTACTTTATGTCAACAGCATCATACATCTTATATGGCACTTCATGCCCAAATACCCCAGAGGGTTAACAGTAATTGGTCCCTATCCTAATTGGGTATAATGTTAACTTAAAACTACTTACTTAAAATTTCAAATTTTTTCAGGTAACATGAACCGAACAGATAAGGATACTCCTCAATCAATCTCAATCCCCCTCGAAGAGTGACAATATATAGCCAGAAAACTAGATGTGTGCCATCTGTAGCCGGGTATATAGCTGTTTGGCCATCCGTAGCTGGGAATATAGCTGTTTGGCCATCCGTAGCGGGGAATATAGCTGTTTGGCCTCCCGTAGCCAGGAATATAGTTGTTTTTTAAGAAAAACGAACTATAGTGAAAAAAAAACTCAGGTAAGTTTTAACGAATCGGAACGAAACGGAATGGAACGAAACGATACGATAGGATACGATAGGATACGATTGGATACGATTGGATACGATAAGATACGATAGGATATGATAGGATACGATTGGATATGATAGGATATGATGAAAAAAGAAACGTAGATACGATAGGATACGATAGGATAGATTGGATACGATAGGATACGATAGGATACATAGGATACGATTGAAACGATTCGAAACGAAAGGAAACGAAACGATACGATAGGATATGATACGATATGATACGAGACGAGACGTCTAGAATGGCGGCTCGTTATAGGTCGGAATTGTCAAAAGGGGCGTAACCCTGCAATTCGCAATTACAATACTTATTTCGAGTGTTTTCACTCTAGATTTCATTCGAACTTTTTTCCGAATTATACAAAATATATTTTATGAAAAATAATATATAACATTAATTTGCAGAAATGGGCCAAATGCGCCATTTCACGACACGACCCCCTCCAAAAAGGACGCTTAACAAATGTACCAACCATATTTATCACCAACACAACCACCAACGCCTTGAAAGAGGCTTTTTTTTCACTTTATGTCAACAGCATCATACATCTTATATGGCACTTCATGCCCAAATACCCCAGAGGGTTAACAGTAATTGGTCCCTATCCTAATTGGGTATAATGTTAACTTAAAACTACTTACTTGAAATTTCAAATTTTTTCAGGTAACATGAACCGAACAGATAAGGATACTCCTCAATCAATCTCAATCCCCCTTGAAGAGTGACAATATATAGCCAGAAAACTAGATGTGTGCCATCCGTAGCCGGGTATATAGCTGTTTGGCCATCTGTAGCCGGAATATAGCTGTTTGGCCATCCGTAGCCGGGAATATAGCTGTTTGGCCTTCCATAGCCGGGAATATAGTTGTTTTGCAAGAAAAACGAACTATAGTGAAAAAAAAACTCAGGTAAGTTTTAACGAAACGGAACGAAACGGAATGGAACGAAACGATACAATAGGATACGATGGGATACGATAGGATACGATAGGATACAATAGGATACGATTGGATAGGAATGGATACGATAGGATATGATAGGATATGATGAGATACGATTCGAAACAAAAGGAAACGAAAGGAAAGAAACGAGACGAGACGTCTAGAATGGCGGCTCGTTATAGGTCGGAATTGTCAAAAGGGGCGTAACCCTGCAATTCGCAATTACAATACTATATTTCGAGTGTTTTCACTCAAGATTTCATTTGAACTTTTTTCCGAATTATACAAAATATATTTTATGAAAAATAATATTCAACATTAATTTGCCGAAATGGGCCAAAAGCGGCATTTCACGACACGTCATCCGTAGCGGGAATATAGCTGTTTGGCCTCCGTAGCCGGGAATATAGTTGTTTTAAAGAAAAGAACTATAGTGAAAAAAAAACTCAGGTAAGTTTTAACGAATCGGAACGAAACGGAATGGAACGAAACGATACGATAGGATACGATAGGATACGATTGGATACGATTGGATACGATAGGATACGATAGGATATGATAGGATATGATAGGATACGATAGGATATGATAGGATATGATGAGATACGATTCGAAACAAAAGGAAAGGAAACGATACGATAGGATACGATAGGATACGATAGGATAAGATAGGATACGATTGGATACAATAGGATACGATAGGATACGATTCGAAACGAAAGGAAACGAAACGATACGATAGGATATGATACGATACGAGACGAGACGTCTAGAATGGCGGCTCGTTATAGGTCGGAATTGTCAAAAGGGGCGTAACCCTGCAATTCGCAATTACAATACTTATTTCGAGTGTTTTCACTCTAGATTTCATTCGAACTTTTTTCCGAATTATACAAAATATATTTTATGAAAAATAATATTTAACATTAATTTGCTGAAATGGGCCAAATGCGGCATTTCACGACACGACCTCCTCCAAAAAGGACGCTTAACAAATCTACCAACCACATTTATCACCAACACATCCACCAACGCCTTGAAAGAGGCTTTTCTATTACTTTATGTCAACAGCATCATACATCTTATATGGCACTTCATGCCCAAATACCCCAGAGGGTTAACAGTAATTGGTCCCTATCCTAATTGGGTATAATGTTAACTTAAAACTACTTACTTAAAATTTCAAATTTTTTCAGGTAACATGAACCGAACAGATAAGGATACTCCTCAATCAATCTCAATCCCCCTCGAAGAGTGACAATATTTAGCCAGAAAACTAGATGTGTGCCATCCGTAGCCGGGTATATAGCTGTTTGGCCATCCGTAGCCGGGAATAAAGCTGTTTGGCCATCCGTAGCCGGGAATATAGCTGTTTGGCCTTCCGTAGCCGGGAATATAGTTGTTTTAAAAAAAAAACGATCTATAGTGAAAAAAAAACTCAGGTAAGTTTTAACGAAACGGAAGGAGACGGAATGGAACGAAACGATACGATAGGATACGATAGGATACGATTGGATACGATTGGATAGGATAGGTTACAATAGGATATGATAGGATACGATAGGATATGATAGGATATGATGAAAACGGACGAACGGAATGGAGAACGAAGGATACGATAGGATACGATGGATACGATTGGATACAATAGGATACGATGGATACGATAGGATACGATAGGATACGATTGGATTCGAAGGAAAAAGGAACGATACGAAACGATAGAAACGATACGATAGGATACGATAGATCCTAGAATGGCGGCTCGTTATGACTAAGAATATTACATTACATTACATTTATAATTATGATTACATCAAACGTTTCCATTTCATATATTATCTCATTGCTTTTTAGATATACACCTAGGTGTCAGCACACCTGTATGTGTATTTTTCTATTTACTTATTCACTAATATAATACGTTATACCTACAGTATATATAAGATATTCATATATTCTATAATGTTGTTTGTAATATAATGTTTGCATTTTTTTGAAAATAGTTTAGAGTTTTTTATGTTCCTAATATCCAGCGGTAGAGTATTGAAAATTTTTGGTGCAATGGTTGTTGTGAACCTGTAGCTTGCATCTTTATGACAGTTTGGTGTCGTCAGTAGTTTGTTTGTAATTTGCCGAGTATTATATGAGTGGGCAGGGTAGTTTTTAAGCTGAGGGTTCTTGGTTATGAAAACACAATTTGCATGAAAGTATAGCATTCTAACATTTAGAATTTTGCTACTGTATAATTGAGTTGTTGGATACTGTCTATCTTTATGTGGAATGACTCGTAGTATGAAATTTTGAACAACATTCAACGGGTTTAATGCGTTGTTATAAAGTCCTCCCCATACTAGAATTCCATATTTTATTATTGATTCAACTAATGTCTTGTCTTTTTATTCATGAATTTTCTTAGTCGAAAAATTGTGAATCAATCTGCGTACTCGCATTTGTGAGGTAACATGGTCTGTCCATTTAAGATTTTTGTCGATTATTATACCCAAGTATTTAACTTTTTCAGTTTCCATTATTTCTAGTGTAGTGTTCGGGATCTTTAGTGTATTAAAGTTTGGTCGATTTGCATCTGTGAGTGAGAATGCTATATAAGAAGTTTTGTTTATATTTAACGACAGCTTGTTGTGATCTAACCAATGTTTAACTATAGCTACGCCTGCTTCAGCTTTTTTACGTAGTTGATTCCAGGTACTATCCTCAAAAATGAGGACTGTGTCATCAGCATATGATATTACTGTGCCGTCTATTTGAGTTTTGACCAGAGAATTAATGTAGGCCACAAATAAAATTGGTCCAAGCACAGTACCTTGTGGGACCCCTGTTTGTATGGTTTTGAGATTACTATATACATTTTTTATTTTTGTTTTCTGCTGTCTGTTATAGGTCGGAATTGTCAAAAGGGGCGTAACCCTGCAATTCGCAATTACAATACTATATTTCGAGTGTTTTCACTCTAGATTTCATTCGAACTTTTTTCCGAATTATACAAAATATATTTTATGAAAAATAATATTCAACATTAATTTGCTGAAATGGGCCAAATGCGGCATTTCACGACACGACCTCCTCCAAAAAGGACGCTTAACAAATGTACCAACCATATTTATCACCAACACATCCACCAACGCCTTGAAAGAGGCTTTTTTATTACTTTATGGCAACAGCATCATACATCTTATATGGCACTTCATGCCCAAATACCCCAGAGGGTTAACAGTAATTGGTCCCTATCCTAATTGGGTATAATGTTAACTTTAAACTACTTACTTAAAATTTCAAATTTTTTCAGGTAACATGAACCGAACAGATAGGATACTCCTCAATCAATCTCAATCCCTCGAAGAGTGACAATATATAGCCAGAAACTAGATGTGTGCCATCCGTGCGGTATATAGTGTTTGGCCATCCGTAGCCGGAATATAGTTGTTTGGCCATCCGTAGCCGGAATATAGCTGTTTGGCCTTCTGGGTTGGAATATAGTTGTTTTTAAGAAAAACGAACTATAGTGAAAAAAAACTCAGGTAAGTTTTAACAAAACGAACGAAACGGAATGGAACGAAACGATACGATAAGATACGATAGGATACGATAGGATACGATTGGATACGATAGGATACGATAGGATACGATAGGATATGATAGGATATGATAGGATACGATATGATAGGATATGATGAGATACGATTCGAAACAAAAGGAAATGAAAGGAAACGATAGGATACGATAGGATACGATAGGATACGATAGGATACGATAGGATACGATAGGATACGATAGGATACGATAGGATACGATAGGATACGATAGGATACGAAAGGAAACGAAACGATACGAAACAATACGATAGGATACGATACGATACGTCTACAATGGCGGCTCGTTATAGGTCGGAATTGTCAAAAGATGCGTAACCCTGCAATTCGCAATTACAATACTATATTTCGAGTGTTTTCACTCTAGATTTCATTCGAACTTTTTTCCGAATTATACAAAATATATTTTATGAAAAATAATATTCAACATTAATTTGCTGAAATGGGCCAAATGCGGCATTTCACGACACGACCTCCTCCAAAAAGGACGCTTAACAAATGTACCAACCATATTTATCACCAACGCCTTGAAAGAGGCTTTTTTATTACTTTATGGCAACAGCATCATACATCTTATATGGCACTTCATGCCCAAATACCCCAGAGGGTTAACAGTAATTGGTCCCTATCCTAATTGGGTATAATGTTAACTTAAAACTACTTACTTAAAATTTCAAATTTTTTCAGGTAAAAAAAAAAAAAAAAAAAAAAAAAAAAAAAAAAAAAAAAAAAAAAAAAAAAAAAAAAAAAAAAAAAAAAAAAAAAAAAAAAAAAAAAAAAAAAAATGGATACAGACGATAGGATAGATGATACATAGGATACGATAGGATACATGATACATGGATACGATTCGAAACGATTAAAGGAAGAACGATAATGAACAATAGATAGATACGATACATGATCCGCCTGAATGGCGGCTCGTTATAGGTCGGAATTGTCAAAGGGCTAACCCTGCAATCTGCAATTACAATACTATATTTCGAGTGTTTTCACTCTAGATTTCATTCGAACTTTTCCGAATTATACAAAATATATTTTATGAAAATAATATTCAACATTAATTTGCTGAAATGGGCCAAATGCGCATTTCACGACACGACCTCCCAAAAGGACGCTTAACAAATGTACCAACCATATTTATCACCAACACCCACCAACGCCTTGAAAGAGGCTTTTTTACTTTATGTAAAACAGCATCATACATCTTATATGGCACTTCTATCCCAAATACCCCAGAGGGTTAACAGTAATTGGTCCCTACCCCTAATTGGGTATAATGTTAACTTAAACTACTTACTTAAAATTTCAAATTTTTCAGGTAACATGAAAAAAAAAAAAAAAAAAAAAAAAAAAAAAAAAAAAAAAAAAAAAAAAAAAAAAAAAAAAAAAAAAAAAAAAAAAAAAAAAAAAAAAAAAAAAAAAAAAAAAAAAAAAAAAAAAAAAAAAAAAAAAAAAAAAAAAAAAAAAAAAAAAAAAAAAAAAAAAAAAAAAAAAAAAAAAAAAAAAAAAAAAAAAAAAAAATAACAATCTCAATCCCCTCAAGAGTGACAATATATAGCCAGAAAACTAGATGTTGCCATCCTAGCCGGGTATATAGCTGTTTGGCCATCTGTAGCCGGAATATAGCTGTTTGGCCATCCGTAGCCGGAATATAGCTGTTTGGCCTTCCGTAAAGAATATAGTTGTTTTAAAAAACGAACTATAGTGAAAAAAAAACTCAGGTAAGTTTTAATGAAACGGAATGGAACGAAACGATACAATAGGATACGCTAGGTTACGATAGGATACGATGGGATACAATAGGATACGATTGATAGGAATGGATACGATAGGATACGATAGGATATGATAGGATATGATGACGATACGATTGAAACAAAAGGAACGAAGGAAACGAAACGAGCGTCTAGAATGGCGGCTCGTTATAGGTCGGAATTGTCAAGGGCGTAACCCTGCAATTCGCAATACAATACTATATTTCGAGGTTTTCACTCTAGATTTCATTCGACTTTTTCCGAATTATACAAAATATTTTATGAAAATAATATTTAACATTAATTTGCTGAAATGGGCCAAATGCGGCATTTCACGACACACCTCCAAAAGGACGCTTAACAAATTACCAACCATATTTCACCAACATCCACCAACGCCTTGAAAGAGGCTTTTTTTACTTTAGTCAACAGCATCATACATCTTATATGGCACTTCATGCCCAAATACCCCAGAGGGTTAACAGTAATTGGTCCCTATCCTATTGGGTATAATGTTAACTTAAAACTACTATTTCAAATTTTTCAGGTAACATGAACCGAACAGATAGGATACTCCTCAATCAATCTCAATCCCCTCAAGGTGACAATATATAGCCAGAAAACTAGATGTGTGCCATCCGTGCCGGGTATATAGCTGTTTGGCATCCGTAGCCGGGAATATAGCTGTTTGGCCATCCGTAGCCGGAATATAGCTGTTTGGCCTTCTGTAGCCGGGAATATAGTTGTTTTTTAAGAAAAACGAACTATAGTGAAAAAAAACTCAGGTAAGTTTTAACAAAAAGGAACGAAACGGAACGAAACGATACGATAGGATACGATAGGATACGATAGGATACGATTGGATACGATAGGATACGATAGGATATGATAGGATATGATAGGATACGATACGATATGATAGGATATGATGAGATACGATTCGAAACAAAAGGAAATGAAAGGAAACGATACAAAACGATACGATTCGATACGATAGGATACGATAGGATACGATTGGATACAATAGGATACGATAGGATACGATAGGATACGATTCGAAACGATTCGAAAGGAAACGAAACGATACGAAACAATACGATAGGATACGATACGATACGTCTAGAATGGCGGCTCATTATAGGTCGGAATTGTCAAAAGGTGCGTAACCCTGCAATTCGCAATTACAATACTATATTTCGAGTGTTTTCACTCTAGATTTCATTCGAACTTTTTCCGAATTATACAAAATATATTTTATGAAAATAATATTCAACATTAATTTGCTGAAATGGGCCAAATGCGGCATTTCACGACACGACCTCCTCCAAAAAGGACGCTTAACAAATCTACCAACCATATTTATCACCAACACATCCACCAACGCCTTGAAAGAGGCTTTTCTATTACTTTATGTCAACAGCATCATACATCTTATATGGCACTTCATGCCCAAATACCCCAGAGGGTTAACAGTAATTGGTCCCTATCCTAATTGGGTATAATGTTAACTTAAAACTACTATTTCAAATTTTTTCAGGTAACATGAACAGATAAGGATACTCCTCAATCAATCTCAATCCCCCTCGAAGAGTGACAATATATATCCAGAAAACTAGATGTGTGCCATCCGTTGCCGGGTATATAGCTGTTTGGCCATCCGTAGCCGGGAATATAGCTGTTTGGCCATCCGTAGCCGGGAATATAGCTGTTTGGCCTTCTGTAGCCGGGAATATAGTTGTTTTTTAAGAAAAACGAACTATAGTGAAAAAAAAACTCAGGTAAGTTTTAACAAAACGGAACGAAACGGAATGGAACGAAACAATACGATAGGATACGATAGGATACGATGAGATACGATTGATACGATAGGATACGATAGGATATGATAGGAAACGAACTATAGTGAAAAAAAAACTCAGGTAAGTTTTAACAAAACGGAACGAAAGGAAGGAACGAAACGATACGATAGGATACGATAGGATACGATAGGATACGATGGATACGATAGGATACGATAGGATACGATAGGATACGATAGGATACGATAGGATACGATTCGAAAAGATTCGAAAGGAAACGAAAAGATACGAAACGATACGAAACAATATGATAGGATACGAGACGAGACGTCTAGAATGGCGGCTCGTTATAGGTCGGAATTGTCAAAAGGGGCGTAACCCTGCAATTCGCAATTACAATACTATATTTCGAGTGTTTTCACTCTAGATTTCATTCGAACTTCTTTCCGAATTATAGAAAATATATTTTATGAAAAATAATATTTAACATTAATTTGCTGAAATGGGCCAAATGCGGCATTTCACGACACGACCCCCTCCAAAAAGGACGCTTAACAAATGTACCAACCATATTTATCACCAACACAACCACCAACGCCTTGAAAGAGGCCTTTTTTTTACTTTATGTCAACAGCATCATACATCTTATATGTCACTTCATGCCCAAATACCCCAGAGGGTTAACAGTAATTGGTCCCTATCCTAATTGGGTATAATGTTAACTTTGAACTACTTACTTAAAATTTCAAATTTTTTCAGGTAACATGAACCGAACAGATAAGGATACTCCTCAATCAATCTCAATCCCCCTCAAAGAGTGACAATATATAGCCAGAAAACTAGATGTGTGCCATCCGTAGCCGGGTATATAGCTGTTTGGCCATCCGTAGCCAGGAATATAGCTGTTTGGCCTCCCGTAGCCGAGAATATAGTTGTTTTTTAAGAAAAACGAACTATAGTGAAAAAAAAACTCAGGTAAGTTTCAACGAAACGGAACGAAACGGAATGGAACGAAACGATACGATAGGATACGATAGGTTACGATTGGATACGATTGGATACGATAGGATAAGATAGAATATGATAGGATACGATAGGATATGATAGGATATGAGATACGATTCGAAAGAAAAGGAAAGGAAAGGAAACGAAACGATAAGATAGGATACGATAGGATACGATAGGATAAGATAGGATACGATTGGATACAATAGGATACATAGGATACGATAGGATACGATAGGATACGATATGATACTATAGGATACGATAGGATACGATTCGAAACGTTTCGAAAGGAAACGAAACGATACGATAGGATACGATACGAGATGAGACGTCTAGAATGGCGGCTCGTTATAGGTCGGAATTGTCAAAAGGGGCGTAACCCTGCAATTCGCAATTACAATACTATATTTCGAGTGTTTTCACTCTAGATTTCATTCGAACTTTTTTCCGAATTATACAAAATATATTTTATGAAAAATAATATTTAACATTAATTTGCTGAAATGGGCCAAATGCGGCATTTCACGACACGACCTCCTCCAAAAAGGACGCTCAACAAATGTACCAACCATATTTATCACCAACACATCCACCAACGCTTCGAAAGAGGCTTTTTTATTACTTTATGTCAACAGCATCATACATCTTATATGGCACTTCATGCCCAAATACCCCAGAGGGTTAACAGTAATTGGTCCCTATCCTAATTGGGTATAATGTTAACTTAAAACTACTTACTTAAAATTTCAAATTTTTTCAGGTAACATGAACCAAACAGATAAGGATACTCCTCAATCAATCTCAATCCCCCTTGAAGAGTGACAATATATAGCCAGAAAACTAGATGTGTGCCATCCGTAGCCAGGTATATAGCTGTTTGGCCTTCTGTAGCCGGGAATATAGCTGTTTGGCCATCCGTAGCCGGGAATATAGCTGTTTGGCCTTCCATAGCCGGGAATATAGTTGTTTTTTAAGAAAAACGAACTATAGTGAAAAAAAAACTCAGGTAAGTTTTAACGAAACGGGATGGAACGAAACGATACAATAGGATACGATAGGATACGATAGGATACGATTGGATAGGAATGGATACGATAGGATTTGTATTTGTATTTATTTATTGATCCCAAGAAACATTGCTGTTTATAGAGGGATTACTTTTTACATAAATTGAATAACGGCAATACATATGAAACATAAATTAATGAATACATCAAACAATAGAAAGAAAAGAAAAGCAAAGCAGTCAAAGGTGAAATATTATAGGAATTGTTACTTGTCAAGTATAAATTTTTTAAGTTCTTTTTTGAACTTTGTTTTAGTCTTTATTTCTTTTACAGGCTGTGGTATTTTATTATATATCTCAATTCCCTCGTAAAAAATAGAAGATTTTCCAAAGTTTATTTGAAACGTAAAGTGTTTATTTTATTTACATTTCTTGTTTTATGATAATGGATATTTGAAATATGATCAAAAGTAAGATCCGAATGTTTTTTCCTGTATCAACATAGTGGATGAAAATTGAAATTTTAAATTCATATAAAGAACGAAGATTTAGTAAATTATAAGGTTTATATAATTTTTTTGAGGGTTCTAAAAATGGCAATTTGTATATGCATTTTATAGCTTTATTTTGCAAAGTTTGTAGTGGTTTCAAAATAGACATTTTGGCTGAGCCCCAAATAGATATGAGGTATTGTAATTTTGAATAAATTAAACTGAAATATATGATTTTCAAATATTTTAGTGGGGTATATTGTCTTATTCTGAATAATATTCCAATCAAAGGTGAAAGTCGTTTCCTCAGATTGTTGATATGATTGAACCAAGAGAGTGTTGTGTCGATATTCAAACCTAAGTATTTTGTATTGTTGGTATACTGAATTTGAGAATTTTTGAATATTATTGGTCTTAGTGAATCAGTTGCAATACTTCGTTTAGAAATAAACATAATTGATGATTTCATAAAATTTAACAACAGTTTATGAGCGATGAGCCAATGAGATAAGATTTCAAGATCGTGTTCAATATTAGATAGAATTTTGAATTCGTTCTCTGCAAAATATATTATTGTTGTATCATCAGCAAAAAGTTTAATTTGACCTTTCAATTTAAGTTCTGATATCGAGTTTATATATATCAAAAATAGAACTGGAGCAAGTATAGATCCCTGTGGTACCCCACATTTGATACTTTTAATTGAACCAAGTGCATTTTCGATATATACTAGTTGTTTTCGGTCTCTCAAATAATTTTTTAACCAAAAGTAAGTATTTCCCCTTATTCCAATATCATATAATTTTCTAAAAGAATTTTATGGTTAACCATATCAAATGCTTTCCGTAAATCCAGTGATAATAAGCCGCATTTTTTTGTCGAATCTATTTCCAGTTTGATTCTTGATATCATGCTCTGCAGACTCAGTATCACTAGATTTCCGGAATCCATATTGTTCTGCATACAGAAATTTTGATTTTTTCAGATATTCCCTCAATCTTCTATCCATTATCTTTTCAATAATTTTCGAAAATATTGGCAGAATTGAAATTGGACGGTAATTTCCTATGTAATTTTTTTTTCCACATTTGAATATTGGTTTTACTTTAGCTGTTTTCAATTTGTCTGGCAATATACCTGTTTCAAAAGATGTATTAATCAATCTATTTAATAATGGTATTATTTCATCTTTGACTTCTTTGATAATCTTAACATCAATTCCATCAACTCCTGCTGCTTTCTTGTCGTCTAGTTCGTCAATTATTTCTTGAATTTCTTGATACTCCTGCTGCTTTCTTGTCTTCAGAAACATAGAAGAGGGAGAGGAACAGGTAGAAAACCTATCTTGGATTTGGGTATCTGGTACATTTCGGGATAATTCAGCTCCAATATTTACAAAATATTCATTGAAATGGTCACATATTTCCATTTGATCTTCAATTCGTCTGCCATCTATGGTGATGTATTCAACATTATTTTTAGATGATTTACCACTTGTTTTATTATATAAAAGAATATTGATAGTTTTCCAAAGTGCTTTTGGTGATGTATCATTGAATAATTCTTGAAAATAAACTTTTTTTGTTTTAACGACAATTTGTTTTACTAATTTATTATAATATTCGTATGATTGCGAGAAATTTGATACTCCTGGATTGGTTTTCTTTTTATAATAAAATTTATCTCTTTGTTTAATGATTTGGGCAATTTTGCTATTGAACCATGGTTTTGAATTCGCATTGAATTTAATATTTATGTTTCTGGAATTTTTCTTAAAGACACTGATCATTTTGTTATAAATTTCTTCAGGATCTTGTATATCACATATTTGGTTCATTAGTAATTTAAGTTCTATTTTCAAATTTTTTACGTTATAAGTTTTCATATTCTAAGAGTTTATGTGATTTTTTTGTTTTGCGATTTTCATTTTCGTATTTGTTATTATAAATTTGTGATCACTAAGAGACGAGTTTATAATTGATATATCGATTTGTCCATTAAAGTTACTTAGAACATGATCAATCAAAGAAGCACTCCCGGACAATTCTCTTGTTGGAATAAATGTGTTGCATAAAAAAAAGTTATTGGAATTATATATGTCCACAAAAACATGTCTTGCCACTAACATTGAAATTCTGAAGTTTCTCATCAATAAAGTTCAGGAAATTTTAGTATTATCTCTTGAGAATGGTATATCCGCATATGATCACATATAGAGGTTTGATTTCTACCGCACATAGAACAAGCATTTTCTTCTATTTCAATTATGTCAAAAATTAAATGTTTTTATAAAATACCAACACCACCTCCACGTTTGAGTCTGGAAGAATAAATGGAGTTATAATTGCTCAGGTTATAATACATTTCTTCTTCTCTCTGATCCACGTTTCAGAAATGATTAAAATGTCAGGATTTACATCTTCTGCTATTATTTCAAGCTGATCTAGTTTATTTTTCAAAGATCTTGCATTCAGGTAGAAGACTTTCAAATCTTTAATTGTTGATATGGAATTATAGTCAAGAAGCGATGTATGTTCTGAAATGTTCACATTATTTGGAGATGCCATAATTTATACGATTTTCTGAAATTTTTCGATAATATTCAAAAGTGGGACATAGATGATTATCTGCCGAGTGGTAGATATCATATTTTGCATTATATTTGGAGTTAGAGGATATACAATTTCCGCATTGAGGGTGATTATTAGCTCATTCGACAATTTTGTAATTTGTGATTGCTGGCACACCTTGGACATAAGGAAGTATTCCTGCATTTGTGGCAGCATGATTGAATTGGAAACAGTTGTAGCATTGAGTTAACTTATTTCCATCAAATACTCTGCAGATTTGCCAATCAAAAAATAATCTTTGGTCAGTATCACTGAAAATTCTATGGAATAAATTCCATTTACTTCAGAAAAAATTGTATATGTTTTTTTTGGTGTCTACGTATTTTATATGATTTACCTTATGTATTCTTTATCGGTAAAGTTATTCTGTTCATGAATAATTTTTTCAATGTCTTCTTCTTTATGTCTTTTTCCAAATGAAGTCCAGGAATGATAATTCTTTGGATTTTCAAGTTCTTTATTGCGATGTTATATTGAGAATTACTTTTAGATTCTATTTCTTTCTCAATATCATAGAATCATTTTTATTTTACATTTGATTTCAATTCCACCATTTTTAGAAATTTCATGGTATTAATTGAAATATTTAGTTTACCAATATTCACATTGTTCTTCAAATCCTTTTGGGTTTGAGTTGTCAGTTGGTTGGTTTTGAAGGATAGTTAGCTTTCCACATTTCTTTAGTCTTCAAAATACATTTGTGTTTAGTAATTTCTGCATATGAGACAATATCATGTTGTGGTCCTTAACATTGTTTTTATTTTAATTCACTAATCTCTGTTTTATTTTATCTAGTGTATCCATAATTGTATCTTTTTCGACAATGTTCGAAACAATTAGATTGTAGTTTTCTGTTAATTTTTCATTTTCTTTGGAGAGTAATGTTAAGTTTCTTTCTTTTTCAATTAATAGTAATTCTTTTTCTTCAATTATCTTCCATAAGTTCCTGTTTTCTTGCTTCAGTCTTGAGATTGTGTCCATTGTTTCACATGTTGAGTCAAAAGTTTGTGAAGGATTTGTTTTGTAATCAATTCTCATAAATTCTGGCGATTCATCCTCTTGATCAGTCATCGAGAGCCTTTTTCCCTTACGTCTCGTCATATTGTTTTTTCTTACTGGACTATGAATTGGTTTTGATTGTACTAGACTAGTTATTTTGACATTTCTCACACTCAGGTTTTCTATATGTCAATACTGATTAAAACGGCACAATGTCTTCCAATATGCTTGAAGAACACAGAAAACCAAAGTGGTGATCTCCTCCTTCTGTACTGAACTTTATCAAAATGTAAGTTTTGAAATTTCTTCTTTCTTCTTTACTATCAAAAATTCTTATTTTCTTAGGACATTTTCACAAGCTGTCTTGATGACATTTTTAATTATACGATAGGATACGATAGGATATGATAGGATATGATGAGATACGATTCGAAACAAAAGGAAACGAAAGGAAACGAAACGAGACGAGACGTCTAGAATGGCGGCTCATTATAGGTCGGAATTGTCAAAAGGGGCGTAACCCTGCAATTCGCAATTACAATACTATATTTCGAGTGTTTTCACTCAAGATTTCATTTGAACTTTTTTCCGAATTATACAAAATATATTTTATGAAAAATAATATTTAACATTAATTTGCTGAAATGGGCCAAAAGCGGCATTTCACGACACGACCCCCTCCAAAAAGGACGCTTAACAAATGTACCAACCATATTTATCACCAACACAACCACCAACGCCTTGAAAGAGGCTTTTTTTTTACTTTATGTCAACAGCATCATACATCTTATATGGCACTTCATGCCCAAATACCCCAGAGGGTTAACAGTAATTGGTCCCTATCCTAATCGGGTATAATGTTAACTTAAAACTACTTACTTAAAATTTCAAATTTTTTCAGGTAACATGAACCGAACAGATAAGGATACCTCAATCAATCTCAATCCCCCTCGAAGAGTGACAATATATAGCCAGAAAACTAGATGTGTGTCATCCGTAGCCGGGTATATAGCTGTTTGGCCATCCGTAGCCGGGAATATAGCTGTTTGGCCTTCCGTAGCCGGGAATATAGTTGTTTTTCAAGAAAAACGAACTATAGTGAAAAAAAAACTCAGGTAAGTTTTACCGAAACGGAACGAAACGGAATGGAACGAAACAGTACAATAGGATACGATGGGATACGATAGGATACGATAGGATACAATAGGATACGATTGGATAGGAATGGATACGATGGGATATGATAGGATATGATAAAGATACGATTGGGAAAAAAAGGAAACAAAAGGGAAAACAAACGAGGGGGAAAACATCTGGAATGGTCGTTATAGGCCCGGAATTGTCAAAAGGGCGTAACCGCAATTCCAATTACAATCTATATTTCGAGGTTTCACTCTGTTTCATTCGAATTTTTTCCCGGGAATTATACAAAATATATTTTATAAAAAATAATATTTAACATTAATTTGCTGAAATGGGCCAAATGCGGCTTTTCCCGACACGACCCCTCCATAAAGGACGCTTAACAAATGTACCAACCATATTTATCACCAACACAACCCCAACGCCTTGAAAGAGGTTTTTTTTTACTTTATGTCAATGGCATCATACATCTTATATGGCACTTCATGCCCAAATACCCCAGAGGGTTAACAGTAATTGTCCCTATCCTAATTGGGTATAATGTTAACTTAAACTACTTACTTAAAATTTCAAATTTTTTCAGGTAACATGAACCGAACAGATAAGGATATCCTCAATCAATCTCAATCCCCTCGAAGAGTGACAATATATAGCCAGAAACTAGATGTGTGCCATCCGTATGGGTTATATAGCTGTTTGCCATCCTGCCGGGAATATAGCTGTTTTTATCCGAGCGGGAATATAGCTGTTTGGCCTCCCGAAGCCGGGAATATAGTTGTTTTTAAGAAAAGAACTATAGTGAAAAAAACTCAGGTAACTTTTAACGAATGAACGAAACGGAATGGACGAAACGATACGATAGGATACGATAGGATACGATTGGATACGTTGATACGATAGGATACGATAGGATATGATAGGATACGATAGGATATGATAGGATATGATGAGATGCGATTCGAAACAAAGGAAAGAACGTACTGTAGGATACGATAGGATACGATAGGATAAGATGATACGATTTGATACAAAGGATACATAGGATACGATGGGATACGATTCGAAAGGAAACAAAGCGATACGATAGGATATGATACGATTGAGACGCTAGAATGGCGGCTCGTTATAGTCGGAATTGTCAAAAGGGCGTAACCCTGCAATTCCTGGTAATACTTATTTCGGAAGTGTTTTCACTCTAGATTTCATTCGAACTTTTTTCCGAATTATACAAAATATATTTTATGAAAAATAATATTTAACATTAATTTATGAAATGGCCAAATCGGCATTTCACGCACGACCTCCAAAAAGGACGCTAACAAATCTACCAACCACATTTATCACCAACCACCACCAACGCCTTGAAAGAGGCTTTTCTATTACTTTATGTCAACAGCATCATACATCTTATATGGCCTTCATGCCCAAATACCCCAGAGGGTTAACAGTAATTGGTCCCTATCCTAATTGGGTATAATGTTAACTCAAAACTACTTACTTAAAATTTCAAATTTTTTCAGGTAACATGAAGCGGAACAGATAGGATCTCCTCAATCAATCTCAATCCCCTCGAAGAGTGACAATATATAGCCAGAAAACTAGATGTTGTTGCCATCCGTAGCCGGGTATATAGCTGTTTGGCTATCCGTAGTCGGGAATATAGCTGTTTGGCCATCCGTAGCCGGGAATATGGCTGTTTGGCCTCCCGTAGCCGGGAATATAGTTGTTTTTTAAGAAAAACGAACTATAGTGAAAAAAAAACTCAGGTAAGTTTTAACGAATCGGAACGAAACGGAATGGAACGAAACGATACGATAGGATACGATTGGATACGATAGGATACGATAGGATATGATAGGATATGATGAGATACGATTCGAAACAAAAGGAAAGGAAACGATCGATAGGATACGATAGGATACGATAGGATAAGATAGGATACGATTGGATACAATAGGATCGATGGATACGATAGGATCGATTGAAGCGAAAGGAACGTAGATGGATATGATCGATCATTGAGACAGGGTCTAGAATGGCGGCTCGTTATAGGACTGGAATTGTCAAAAGGGCGTAACCCTGCAATTCCCGCAATTACAATACTATATCAGTGTTTTCACTCTAGAATTTCATTCGAACTTTTTTTCCGAATTATACAAAATATATTTTATAAAAATTATATTTAACATTAATTTGCTGAAATGGGCCAAATGCGGCATTTCACGACACGACCCCCTTCAAAAAGGACGCTTAACAAATGTACCAACCATATTATCACCAACACAACTACCAACGCCTTGAAAGAGGCTTTTTTTTAACTTTATGTCAACAGCATCATACATCATATATTTTTTTTTTTTTATGTTCTGGTTCCCACGAAAAGGGATATCCTGTAATGTTCAGAGAACATCGTGGGAACCAAGGGAAAGAAGGTAGGAGTTGGTGTTCTTCTTAAATTTCTGGAGGTTGTATGCCTCGGGGAACACCTCCCTAGGCAATGAGTTCCAAAGCCTCAGTTAGTTGGATGAACCCAAATACCCAAATACCAGAGGGTTAACAGTAATTGGTCCTATCCCTAATTGGTTTATAATGTAAAAACTACTTACTTGAAATTTCAAATTTTCATGTAACATGAACCAAACAGATAAGGATACTCCTCAATCAATCTCAATCCCCCTCGAAGAGTGACAATATATAGCCAGAAAACTAGATGTATGCCATCCGTAGCCGGGAATATAGCTGTTTGGCCATCCGTAGCCGGGAATATAGCTGTTTGGCCATCCGTAGCCGGGAATATAGCTGTTTGGCTTTCCGTTGCCGGGAATATAGTTGTTTTTTGAGAAAATCGTACTATTGTGAAAAAAAACTCAGGTATGTTTTAACGAAACGGAACGAAACGATACGATAGGATACAATAGGATACGATTGGATACCATTGGATACGATAGGATACTATAGGATACGATAGGATACGATTGAAACGATTCAAAACAAAAAGAAACGATACGATAGGATACGATAGGATACGATAGGATACGATAGGATACGATAGGATACGATAGGATACAATACGATAGGATACGATAAGATATGATACGATACGATACCTTACGATACGATACGATACGATACGGAGACGGGACGAGAGGTCTAGAATGGCGGCTCGCCATTGGTCGGAATTGTCAAAAGGGGCGTAACCCTGCAATTCGCAATTACAATATTATATTTTGAGTGTTTTCACTCTCGATTTCATTCGAACTTTTTTCCGAATTATACAAAATATATTTTATGAAAAATAATATTTAACATTTATTTGCTGAAATGGGCCAAATGCGGCATTTCACAACACGACCTCCTCCAAAAAGGACGCTTAACAAATCTACCAACCATATTTATCACCAACACATCCACCAACGCCTTGAAAGAGGCTTTTCTATTACTTTATGTCAACAGCATCATACATCTTATATGGCACTTCATGCCCAAATACCCCAGAGGGTTAACAGTAATTGGTCCCTATCCTAATTGGGTATAATGTTAACTTAAAACTAATTTTTTCAGGTAACATGAACCGAACAGATAAGGATACTCCTCAATCAATCCCAATCCCCCTCGAAGAGTGACAATATATAGCCAGAAAACTAGATGTGTGCCATCCGTTGCCGGGTATATAGCTGTTTGGCCATCCGTAGCCGGGAATATAGCTGTTTGGCCATCCGTAGCCGGGAATATAGCTGTTTGGCCTTCTGTAGCCGGGAATATAGTTGTTTTTTAAGAAAAACGAACTATAGTGAAAAAAAACTCAGGTAAGTTTTAACAAAACGGAACGAAACGGAATGGAAACGACGAAACGATACGATAGGATACGATAGGATACGATAGGATACGATTGGATAGATTGGATACGATAGGATACGATTGGATACAATAGGATACGATAGGATACGATAGGATACGATAGGATACGATTGGATACAATAGGATACGATAGGATACGATAGGATACGATAGGATACGATTCGAAACGATTCGAAAGGAAACGAAACGATACGAAACGATACGATAGGATACGATACGATACGATACGTCTAGAATGGCGGCTCGTTATAGGTCGGAATTGTCAAAAGGGGCGTAACCCTGCAATTCGCAATTACAATACTATATTTCGAGTGTTTTCACTCTAGATTTCATTCGAACTTTTTTCCGAATTATACAAAATATATTTTATGAAAAATAATATTTAACATTAATTTGCTGAAATGGGCCAAATGCGGCATTTCACGACACGACCCCCTCCAAAAAGGACGCTTAACAAATGTACCAACCATATTTATCACCAACACAACCACCAACGCCTTGAAAGAGGCTTTTTTTTAACTTTATGTCAACAGCATCATACATCATATATGGCACTTCATGCCCAAATACCCCAGAGGGTTAACAGTAATTGGTCCCTATCCTAATTGGGTATAATGTTAACCGATATAGTTAACCGATAAAGACTTCGGCGTTCAGAGGAAAGCCTGGTTGTATCTATATAGGGTAAATCGTCATATTACAGCTGACAAGATATCTAAATACCTGAAGGATCAAGAAGCTTTCAAAAATTCCAACATTATAGTAAATGAACTGCCTACAAGCGAAAATAAAAACAAATGTTTCATGTGTGGGGTAGACTTTGAGCTCAAGGATGAAATCTTCCACTTGGCCAAAGTATGTTGCATACAAGAGGTTTGATTTCAGGAAATACCACAGATATGATCAGCAACCTGAGGATTTTTAGGAAACCTGCTACCTACAGCCCATCTAAATAACACAGTACATCAAAATGGTCAAATAAAAGATACAGAACTATTGGCTATAATGCATCTCAACATTCAAGGCATGGCTCCAAGAAAAATAAACCAACTGGAAGTTCTACTAGACCAACAATCACCAGACATTCTATGCTTCTCGGAACACTGGCTTACCTCAGGGAAAATAGAAAAACTAAAATTATCCAAATACAGAGTGATAAATAGTTATTGTAGAAAACTGTATGAACATGGTGGTGTGTGTATTCTTTCAAAAGAAAATCATCATCTCAAACCTTTCACTTTCAACAAAAGTATGGAGAAAAGTTTTGAAGCAACAATAGCTGTTCTAGAAATCCCAAATAAAAAAATAAACTGTATATTATCACAGTGTACAGAACACCAAATAGTGACATCGATATATTTTTTGAGAAATTTATGATCTGATGTGCAAAATATTCACGACATCACAATTTTACATCCTATGTGGTGATATTAATATAGACTCTTTAACGTACAACTTGAATCGAGAAAAATAATCGAGAAAAATTAAGAACATATTTTATGAATTTGACATGAAAAATATTATAACTGAGCCTACACGTATTAATAGAAGTATAGATGCAGTTTACACAAATCTCCACCCTATCGATTGTCATGTTGAATTTACACATCTTTCAGATCATAAATTTCAAATTTGTACATTTGCATTACCAACAACACATAATTATGGTGTAGAAACTATCTATAAACGTAACTACACAGATGATAACTTGATAACTTTCAGAGAACTGTTGATGAATGAAAAATGGGAGGATGTGTATACAGCAGGGGATGTGAATGAAGGATATAATGCTTTTCATACAACCCTTCTGTACCACTACAACAATGCTTTTCCACTGAAGAACATAAAAACAAATAAAAGTAATAGGGATAAACCGTGGATAAATAAAGAAATCAAGGAATTACATCAAATGGTATGTGATATGTGTAAAATAGCGAAGTATTCAGCAAACGAGATAATAAAAAACAAATATAAACAACTCAAATATATTTATGAAGAATTGGTAAAAAAAACTAAAGCAGAATATAACAACAAAAGAATATTGAATGCAAATAATATGAGCAAGGAGAGCTGGAAAATTATTAACGAAACAAGGAATAATGTAAACACTAATAACAAAATTGAGCTCACTATCAATAATAATCATATCACAGACAAATATAGCATTGGCAACCACTTCAATGATTTTTTCATGGGAATTGAAAAAACAGATCCAATAACAAATAATCTGAAGTTATCCCCCTTCTCAAATACTACACTATTCTTGTACCCAACAACTTATATAGAAGTACAGGATATCATTACGAAAACAACAAAAACCCCATCACCCGGAATAGATGAAATCCATGGTAAGGCCCTAAGAATTGTCCGTGACGTAATATGCTATCCACATCTCACATAATAGATAAATCATTTGTTGATGGAACATACCCGGAAGCACTGAAAATATCAAAATCTATACCTATATATAAGAAAAGGGATCCAAAATGAAGTGGCCAACTATCGAAATGTATGTTTACAATCACAGGTTGCGAAAATTATCGATTTCAGCTACTATCTGAGACTGGTAAATTTTGTTGAATATCATAAACTTATTCCGAGCTGCCAACATGGCTTCAGACAAAAAAGATCGACTTCAACTGCAATAAACGAACTCTGCGAAGACATATATATGCACCTCAATAATAAACAATTTCCTGTTGTTCTGTTTTTCGACCTAAGCAGAGCATTCGACACAGTGAACCATAATCTATTGCTGGAAAAACTGTACCGAATTGAAATCAGAGGAGTTGCAAATGATTGGGTGGCATCATACCTAAAAAACAGATCTCAGATAGTGGTTATTGACTCGGTGAAATCGAAACTTTGCTTCTGTTTCAATGGGGGTTCCCCAAGGTTCAACTTTGGCTCCACTTTTTTTTATAATATTTATGAGTGACATAGAACTCTCCAGTATGGTCTAGCAAAAAATGATCATCTATGCAGATGACACTAGTAAAATATTGGCTCAGAATAAGCTCCCGCTATCTATAAAAGCAGCAAATTCAGCTGCAGATGAATTCGCCAGATGGTGTGAAAATAGTGGGTTAGTTATTAACATCAGTAAAACAGTCTTCATGGTTTTCCAACAAAAAAACATTTCTTATGACTACTGTCCCCTAATAAAAGTTAATCACAAATCCATAGAGCAAGTGAATCTGTTCAAGTATCTAGGCCTAACTATAGATCAGAAATTAACATGGGAGGTACACATAGAAAACCTTGTCTCAAAAATGAGCTGTCTGTGTTTTGTAATAAAGCAATTACCTGGAACAGTTTCACTACATGTTCTTAAGCTGACCTGGTGATAACTCAGTGATCAAGAACGAGACTCAAACTAAATTTCTAGGTATTCACATTGACAATAAGCTCAAATTTATTGAACATATCAAACATCTTAAAAGTAAAATTTCTTCTGGATGTTATGCAGTGAGAGTAACTTCAATAAATTTGGGAATTAAAACTGCCAGAACGGTGTATTACGCCCTCTTAGAATCTCACCTACGTTATGGAATACCATTCTGGGGAGTATGCAATTCATCAGCCCTTCTGTCTGTATTAGTACTGCAGAAACGGGCTATCAGGTATATGTGTAAGATTAAACCTCGTGATTCGTGCAGACACAAATTCGTTGAGGAAAATATTTTAACAGTGATTGCTTTGTTCATTTTGGAATCGGTTTGTCTCATTTACAAAAATATGTCCCTATTTGAGGCTTCGTGCAATTCTTATAACACCCGTTCCACCGCGTTGAAATTGCCAATTCCTTCAACAAATTTGGCCAGGGATTCTATTTATTACAATGGGGTCAAGATGTTTAATCACTTGCCCTCAGATATAAGACAGGCAAATTTGACCAACAAAATGTTTAGAATAAGAGTAAAAACATTTCTGGCTGATAGACCCTATTATAATTTGCAAGAGTTCTATAATGATAAATTTACGTGACAAAATGTGCATATTTGAATATATGTTGTATAAGATTTTTGTTTATATTCTTCCTTGGATATAGATGTTTGTTTGTTTGGTGTAATATGTGTGTTCATTTATGTAATATTATATATGATTGTATATGTTTATATGTGTATTATATAAGTTTTGATACGATTTTTAAACAAAACTTTACACAACCATGTTGATACAAAATTCGACGATGAACTTTATAGTGTATGTTCTAACATTACTTTTCCCTAGGTGTTTTTATATTTACATTTTATATGTTCTAGCTTTACTTTTCCGTAGGTGTTTTCATATTTTCATTTTATATTTATATTTATTTTTCACAAGCTTTGTCCACAAGATTTATTCTTAATGCAATAAAGTATATTATTATTATTATTATTATTATTACTATGGACTTGTACAATCCATTCTATCTTATGGACTACCTTTCTGGGGAAACTCAGCCCATACAATAAAAGTTTTTAAACAACAAAAAAAAGTAATAAGATGTCTATCTGGACTACATTATAAAGAATCATGTAAGAGTACATTCATTGAGTTAGCCATAATGACCTTACCCAGCCTGTACATCTACATAATCACCATGAATATTAAAAAAAATGAAACACACTATACCAAAAATAATTTGATTCACAACTACTATACCAGAAGAGGTAATGAACTACGGTTACCCTATTCCCGTCTGGCTCTGGGACAAGACTCTGCGAGTTATCAAGGTATCATCTGTTACAACCATGCACTCAAACTATTTGGATACACATGTAGCTTCAGAAGCTTCAAATCAGCTCTATATAATCATCTCATACAAAATGCTTTTTACTCTGTTGAGGAATTTCTACTATCCCAATAATTTCTTAATATACCCATTTCCTGGAGTATTTTATCTGATCAATTTTATATTTTTTATCTATATTTGGTATTATCAATAATCAAATTTTAAATATATTTTAAATTGTTTGTGTGTTCTGACTAGTCTGATAAAATTTTATAAATGTATGTACTACAGTTGTAGAATTTTCAATGATGAATAAATTTCTTTCTTTCTTTCCTTAAAACTACTTACTTAAAATTTCAAATTTTTTCAGGTAACATGAACCGAACAGATAAGGATACTCCTCAATCAATCTCAATCCCCCTCGAAGAGTGACAATATATAGCCAGAAAACTAGATGTGTGCCATCCGTAGCCGGGTATATAGCTGTTTGGCCTTCCGTAGCCGGGAATATAGCTGTTTGGCCATCCGTAGCCGGGAATATAGCTGTTTGGCCTCTTGTAGCCGGAAATATAGTTGTTTTTTTTTTTAAAAACGAACTATAGTGGGAAAAAAACTCAGGTAAGTTTTAACGAAACGAAACGGACTGGAATGAAACGATACGATAGGAGGATACGATAGGATAGAGAGTGAAAAAAAAAAAAATACGATAGGATACGATAGGATACGATAGGATACAATAGGATACGATTCGAAAGGAAACGAAACGATACGAGACGAGACGTCTAGAATGGCGGCTCGTTATAGGTCGGAATTGTCAAAAGGGGCGTAACCCTGCAATTCGCAATAACAATACTATATTTCGAGTGTTTTCACTCTAGATTTCATTCGAACTTTTTTCCGAATTATACAAAATATATGTCATGAAAAATAATATTTAACATTAATTTGCTGAAATGGGCCAAATGCGGCACTTCACGACACGTCCTCCTCCAAAAAGGACGCTTAACAAATGTACCAACCATATTTATCACCAACACATCCACCAACGCCTTGAAAGAGGCTTTTTTATTACTTTATGTCAACAGCATCATACATCTTATATGGCACTTCATGCCCAAATACCCCAGAGGGTAAACAGTAATTGGTCCCTATCCTAATTGGGTATAATGTTAACTTAAAACTACTTAATTAAAATTTCAAATTTTTTCAGGTAACATGAACCAAACAGATAGGGATACTCCTCAATCAATCTCAATCCCCCTCGAAGAGTGACAATATATAGCCAGAAAACTAGATGTGTGCCATCCGTAGCCGGGTATAAAGCTGTTTGGCCATCTGTAGCCGGGAATATAGCTGTTTGGCCATCCGTAGCCGGAAATATAGCTGTTTGGCCTTCCCTAGCCGGGAATATAGTTGTTTTTCAAGAAAAACGAACTATAGTGAAAAAAAAACTCAGGTAAGTTTTAACGAAACGGAATGGAACGAAACGATAAGATAGGATACGATAGGATACGATTGGATACGATTGGATACGATAGGATACGATAGGATATGATATGGTACGAAACGATAAGATAGGATACGATAGGATATGATACAAAAGGATACGAAAGGAAACGATAGGAAACGATACGATACGATAGGATACGATAGGATACGATTGGAACATAGGATACGATAGGATACGGATAGGATACAATAGGATACGATTCGGAACGAAGGAAACGATACGAAATGATACGATAGGATACGATACGATACGTCTAGAATGGCGGCTCGTTATAGGTCGGAATTGTCAGAAGGGGCGTAACCCTGCAATTCACAATTACAATACTATATTTTGAGTGTTTTCATTCTAGATTTCATTCAAACTTTTTTCCGAATTATACAAAATATATTTTATGAAAAATAATATTCAACATTCATTTGCTGAAATGGGCCAAATGCGGCATTTCACGACACGACCTCCTCCAAAAAGGACGCTTAACAAATGTACCAACCATATTTATCACCAACACATCCACCAACGCCTTGAAAGAGGCTTTTTTATTACTTTATGTCAACAGCATCATACATCTTTTATGGCACTTCATGCCCAAATACCCCAGAGGGTTAACAGTAATTGGTCCCTATCCTAATTGGGTATAATGTTAAGTCAAAACTACTTACTTAAAATTTCAAATTTTTTCAGGTAACATGAACCGAACAGATAAGGATACTCCTCAATCAATCTCAATCCCCCTCGAAGAGTGACAATATATAGCCAGAAAACTAGATGTGTGCCATCCGTAGCCGGGTATATAGCTGTTTGGCTATCCGTAGCCGGGAATATAGCTGTTTGGCCATCCGTAGCCGGGAATATAGCTGTTTGGCCTTCCGTAGCCGGGAATATAGTTGTTTTTTAAGAAAAACGAACTATAGTGAAAAAAAACTCAGGTAAGTTTAACGAAGGAACGAAACAATGGACGATAGGATACGATAGGATACGATAGGATACGATAGGATACGATAGGATACGATAGGATACGATAGGATACGATGGGATAAGATAGGATAAGATAGGATACGATTGGATAGATAGATAGATATATGTGAACATGTTATGTAGATTACATTTATGTCAAGTCAGAAAAAGATGGGTACTAAGTTGTGTATATAAAAAAAATTGTAATATCAATTGTGACAGTAGAACACTAAGTAACATTTAAAACATCTAAAACATAAAAGGCTAGAAATCATTCTGAATATGTATGAATGTAATCTTGTAAATTATAAAAACAATTTTTTAAAAGATATTCTTTTACCCTCCTCTTGAATACATTCATGCTCAATGATGCTAGATGGGAAGGCAAATTATTGTAGAGTTTGATATCCAGTGAATTACGCACTGACATTTCTAGCTTAACCCGGGGTTGTCTTAGTTTTTGTGCATTTCTGGTCTCGTAATTGTGGTAGTCTGAGTGGGAAGAATATACACTTTTATTTTTGTGAATCTGAAGCAGTGTGTGGTAGATGTAAATACAAGGCAATGGCATAATTTTAATTTTTTTAAAAATTGGTTGGCAATGTTCATTGAATGGGATTCCTGCTATAATCCTGAGTCCTTTTTTTTGCATACGAAATGCTCTGAGAGCATGGGAAGACCTACCCCAAAAGAGTACTCCATATGTCAAGTGAGTGTGGAATAGTGAATGATAGGAGCTTATTAGTGTTTCGGTGCTCAGAACTTTCTTCAGCCTACGAAGTAGATAAAGTTGGGTGGACAATTTTTTACACAACATTTCAATATGATTTTCCCATTTGAGTGAATCGTCGATAGTTATGCCAAGCAGTTTAACATGGTTTTTACTTGTTAACCGGTTATTTGATGAAATAATAATATTTTGGGTTTTATTCCTATTTAGTTGCAACTTGTTACGTGAGAACCATTTTTCTGCTTTTTCTTCAAGTTCTTGGTTGGTTTTTAATATTATATCAACATCAGAACTTTCATTTAGCATCGTCGTATCATCTGCAAAGCAAATTATTGTTTTGGGAAGCAGATAATCGAAAATGTCATTTATATAGATAACAAATAACGTAGGTCCCAGAACAGATCCCTGAGGGATGCCATGAGACATAATTTCTGTATCTGATAGAGTACCATTCACACAAACCACTCGTTTCCTTGAAGAGAGGTAAGATCGAAAGAAATTCAAAGATGTTCCTCGGATTCCGTAGTATTCAAGTTTTTTTATAAGGAGATTGTGATTGACACAATCGAATGCTTTGCTCAGATCCCACAACGTTAAAGAGGTGTGTTCGCCACATTCCACATTGTTAATTGCATTTTGTATCATTTCCATTACTGCATCAGTTGTAGATCTGTTTTTCATGAAGCCATATTGATGTTTGTGGAGTATACCTACCATATTTGTTCATAAAATTCATCAGACGTTCTTTAACTATGATCTCTATTATTTTTCCCAAAATGGGTATAATAGAAATGGTCTGTAATTGTCAGGTGAATTTGGATCTCCTTTTTTGAAGATAGGTATAACTTTGCTTAATTTCAATATGTCTGGAAAAACCCCTTCAAGAAAACAACGGTTCATAAGAATAGTTAACGGTTCGATGAGATAATTGAGAGTTTCTTTGATGATAAGGCTATTTAACTGATATATGTCATAGGAGGTGGAGTTTTTAAGTTTTGTAATGGAGCGTGCTACATCTTCATGAGTCACGGGTATCATAAAAAAAGAGTCTCGAGGTGTAGGAAGGTTTGAGTAGCAATCTGCCATGTTGATATCACAGGATGGTAAGGTTTTCATTATATCCTCGGCTATATTAGAAAAAAATATGTTAAATTCATCAGGGCTGATACTGTTTGAGGTAACATTTGAATTACAAGCAGAATTTCGTTCGTAATTCACTAACGTCCAAATATCTTTTGATTTGTTTTTGGAATTTTCTACGAAATTATCATATGATTCCCTTTTAGCCAGGATAATTGCTGTTTCATAGTTGCGTTTGAATTTATACTCACTGTAGTAGTAGTTGTAAGGTGTTCCTCATCTGTCGTAATTCATTACTGAGAAAGTAGTGGTCTTTTTTTTACTGTTTTCAATTTTTTCAGTGGAAAATATTCACACACCAGAGAACTGTACGTATTATTCAAGAAATCAGCCATCTTGTTCATAGGGACATGGTTATCCTGGAACATCCACCAATTAACTTGTTCAAGAGATTTTTTCATAGCATCCAATCCTTTCTGAGTCACTATTCTGTTCCACTTGGGTTCAGCAGTATCTGAGGAAGGATTTGTAATTTGTATAAACTGTCCACTATGATCGGAAATATTAGGATCTGAGGTTCCAGTGCAGCACTCACTATCGTTTAAATTCGTCATAATATCGTCTATGCAACTTGAAGATGTAGGACTCACTCTAGTAGGGGTAGTAATTTTAGGTTGCAACCCAAACGATTTAATGATATTTAACCAGGAATTTGAGATGTAGGTTTTTTTAGCAATGTCGATATTAAAATCACCAATTAATATTATAGAAAAATCGAATTAAACGGTTTTCTTCACATAAAGGATTCAATATAAAATTGAACCAGAAAATGGTAGATCACAGGTGAAAAACAACTACTTTCCTGGCAAATACCACGCAGAACGTTGAATGATATTCACCTGAAAATCCATGCATACTTCCATATAATATCAATGGACATTGAATGCAAATGTTTCTTTCTGATAAGCTCGATTATGTTCAATTTATGTCATGTTCACCTAACAATCCGCATACCGGTTTCAGGCTTCTTGGCCCTCATCAGTACGGAGTAGTCAACCAGCCAAAGGTCCAAAGAACTCTGGCTGAAGTGAGACACAACGTAAACAAACCATCATCGATCTTGTAACACCTATAGGTACGCCGGAAAAGATAAACTTTAACTGGCGGTACCTAGTGACAGAAAGAAACACTCCGAAAATCTCCCACCTCGATAGGTTTCTAAATAAAAGATTCCTTCTCAGTAGGAGTGGCAAGCCCGTCTAGCATATAGTGAAAGATAAGTGCCATGTGAAGTGGAATGAATAGAAAAATCGAATTAAACGGTTTTCTTCACATAAAGGATTCAATATAATTTTTCTATTCATTCCACTTCACATGGCACTTATCTTTCACTATATGCTAGACGGGCTTGCCACTCCTACTGAGAAGGAATCTTTTATTTAGAAACCTATCGAGGTGGGAGATTTTCGGAGTGTTTCTTTCCGTCACTAGGTACCGCCAGTTAAAGTTTATCTTTTCCGGCGTACCTATAGGTGTTACAAGATCGATGATGGTTTGTTTACGTTGTCTCACTTCAGCCAGAGTTCTTGGACCTTTGGCTGGTTGACTACTCGTACTGATGAGGGCCAAGAAGCCTGAAACCGGTATGCGATTGTTAGGTGAACATGACATAAATTGAACATAATCGAGCTTATCAGAAAGAAACATTTGCATTCAATGTCCATTGATATTATATGGAAGTATGCATGGATTTTCAGGTGAATATCATTCAACGTTCTGCGTGTATTTGCCAGGAAAGTAGTTTTTTCACCTGTGATCTACCATTTTCTGGTTCAATTTATATTGAATCCTTTATGTGAAGAAAACCGTTTAATTCGATTTTTCTATTCATTCCACTTCACATGGCACTTATCTTTCAATTAATATTATGTTTTTATATTTTGCTGATATCATTGTTAGAAGTTCTTCGATTTGATTGAAGAACAGATCATGTTCTTTGGATAAAGAGGATCTATATGTTGTTATCAATGCAGTTTCTTTTGATAGTTCAATACCACAAAATTCTGCATGCTGCTCAATGCAAAAAGTATCCAAGAGGAGAGGTTTACATTGTATTCTATTACGAACATGGATGGAAACACCACCATGTTGGAGGGTTTTTCTACAAAAACAACTAATAAGTGTAAAATTATTCAGATTGATAGTTTTTAAGCAGTCTAAATTGAGCCAATGTTCAGCCAAACAAAGAACATCACAAAGTTCATCGTCGAGGTGTAACTGTAACTGTTCAATTTTATTGGTTAGACACTGTATGTTGAGGTGGTAAATCTTCAGTGCGTCCTTCTGAAGATTTGTTATCTTACTTGTTTTCGAGGGTGATGCGGGTATAAAAAAGTTTTATCTGTAGTATCTCTGTCCCTTAGAACCTCTGAGGTGGACACTCTACTGCTTATTTCATTGTTCTCATTAATTGGAACTATGTTGGATTCAGGAGGATGACTTTTTATACTGATGTTACATCCGTTAATGGATTTAAATAGATACTCCGCGAGTGACCACTTCCCTCTGTTTGATATCTCGTCATTATAGATGTACAGGCGATTTCTGCTACATATAATGTTATTGCATTCAATTACCCTATTTGACCTGAGACCTGCCAAGTGTAGTTCCTTAAGTAGATTCACATTGTTTTTATATATAATATTGTTCAAATATTCGTTATCCCTTACATAAGGTTGTGTCAATATAACTAGGTTAGTATGACTATGAGATAATATAAAATTTTTCAAAACAGCAATGTCCCTCTTTTTTTGGTTTGGCCATAGCACGACAAAGTCATTTTTGTTGAAGCCGGTAGAGTTCTTTAATGCTGTGTTTACTAGCTCTTGATCCTCTTTAATAATAGAGAGTACTACTTGGCTATCTGATTGTTTCCAGATCATTTCACTCAACTTTTTTCCTCTATTTCCAGCAACTATAAGGATTTTCCTGCCAGAGCCGACTTCTATTGAAGATGTCGGATTGCTGCTGCCATGATTTTGTATTCTGTTGTTTTTTGAGGAGTATGATTCCAGTAGTAGTTTCATGTCTGCTCATGTTGTTTTAGAAGGTTTCCATTTTGGGAAATGAGTCAACCATTTCTTTTCGAATAGTTCGAGATTTATTAACTTTCCGAGTTTTAATTCTTTTTTTCATCATACGTTTTCAGCCATTGATTTGGGTCAATTATCTAAACTGTGTATATGTCAAGTTTATCATTGCCTTTTTGTATCATTGTTCATGGAATTGATTTTTTGTTTCAGTGGGATCATTTTTTGTTCAATCTGATGAAGGCTTCTTGATTTTTTTGGGTCTGTTTTTTTTGTCGATTACATGTTTCACTTGTTTCAGTCGTCAATGGACTTTTTCCGTTGTGGATCATATTGGATTAAATCGTGCTTCCATTTAGGATCTTGATACGATGTTTCAAACTCATCTTAAGTTATCTGATGTGGTCTCGATTGTGTTGATATTTATCTTGTTAACTGCTTCAACATCTTTTCAAGCAAGGATCTCTTCATTCACCTGAGTATGCGTTTGGAGATTTCGGCAGCGATCTCTCATGCAATTGATTCTCTGTACCTTGGATGGACTGTTTGTTTTATTCTGTGCAACAATTTATGAACACACTGATACACTTTTGCACGATGAAGTAGGCAGGATTTGGTTTATTTTTGCAACATTTGAGAAGTTATTGTTAGTTTTATCAGACTGACATAAACTGTGATTTCACTTTCGGCCATCTTGGTTTATATGTGATATGCAATAGGATACGATAGCGATCGATACGATATGGATACGATAGGATCGATCGATCGATGGATGCGATGGATACGATGGATACGATGTCGATGCGATACATGCGATCGTCGAAACGATCGAAGACGATCGACGATACGGATGTCGATACGATCGATGCGTGCGATGCGATGCGATGCGTATGGTCGTATCGTGCGATGCGATGCGATGCGATGCGATGCGATGCGATGTGCGATGCGATGCGATGCGATATGCGATGCGATGCGATGCGTGATGCGATGCGATGTGCTGCGTGATGCGATGCGATGCGATGCGATGCGATGCGATGCGTGATGCGTGCGATGCGATGCGATGCGATGCGATGCGTGCGTGCGATGCGATGCGTGCGATGCGTGGATGCGTGCGATGCGATGGATGCGATGCGATGCGATGCGTGTGATGTGCGATGCGTGATGCGGATGTGCGATGCGGCGTCGATGCGATGCGATGCTGCGTGCGATGCGATGCGTGATGCGATGCGATGCGATGCGATGCGTGCGATGCGATGCGATGCGTGCGATGCGATGCGATGCGATGCGATGCGATGGATGCGATGCGATGCGATGATGCGATGCGATGCGATGCGATGCGATGCGATGCGATGCGATGCATGCGATGTCGATGCGATGCGATGCGATGCGATGCGATGCGATGCGATGCGATGTCGATGCGATGCGATGCGATGCGATGCGATGCGATGCGATGCGATGCGATGCGATGCGATGCGATGCGATGCGATGCGATGCGATGCGATGCGATGCGATGCGATGCGATGCGATGCGATGCGATGCGATGCGATGCGATGCGATGCGATGCGATGCGATGCGATGCGATGCGATGCGATGCGATGCGATGCGATGCGATGCGATGCGATGCGATGCGATGCGATGCGATGCGATGCGATGTGCGATGCGATGCGATGCGATGCGATGCGATGCGATGCGATGGGATGCGATGCGATGCGATGCGATGCGATGCGATGCGATGCGATGCGATGCGATGCGATGCGATGCGATGCGATGCGATGCGATGCGATGCGATGCGATGCGATGCGATGCGATGCGATGCGATGCGATGCGATGCGATGCGATGCGATGCGATGCGATGCGATGCGATGCGATGCGATGCGATGCGATGCGATGCGATGCGATGCGATGCGATGCGATGCGATGCGATGCGATGCGATGCGATGCGATGCGATGCGATGCGATGCGATGCGATGCGATGCGATGCGATGCGATGCGATGCGATGCGATGCGATGCGATGCGATGCGATGCGATGCGATGCGATGCGATGCGATGCGATGCGATGCGATGCGATGCGATGCGATGCGATGCGATGCGATGCGATGCGATGCGATGCGATGCGATGCGATGCGATGCGATGCGATGCGATGCGATGCGATGCGATGCGATGCGTGCGATGCGTGCGATGCGATGCGATGCGATGGATGCGATGCGTGCGATGCGATGCGATGCGATGCGATGCGATGCGATGCGATGCGATGCGATGCGATGCGATGCGATGCGATGCGATGCGATGCGATGCGATGCGATGCGATGCGATGCGATGCGATGCGATGCGATGCGATGCGATGCGATGCGAGCGAGGCGAGCGAGCAAACGCGAGCGAGGATGACACGATACGATACGAGGACGAGACGTCAGGAATGGCGTGTATGGTCGGAATTGTCAAAGGGGCGTAACCCTGAAATCGCATTACAATCTATTTTCGAGTGTTTACTCGATTTCTTTCGAACTTTTTCCGTATAAAAATATATTTTATGAAAATATATTTACATAATTTGCTAAAATTGGAATGCGGCATTTCAGACACGACCCAAAAAGGACGCTTAAAAAAATGTACCAACCATATTTATCACCAACACAACCACCAACGTTAAAAGGGGCTTTTACTTCATGCAACAGCATCATACATCTTATATGGCACTTCATGCACAAACCCGGGAGGGTTAAAGAATATTCTATCAATTGGGTATCTTTATTGAACATTCATTAAAATTCAAATCAGACATGAACCGAACGGGATAAGGATACCTCAATCAATCTCAACCCTCGAAGAGGGGAAAATATATAGCCAGAAAACTGATGGTCCCATCGTAGCCGGGATATAGCTGTTTGGCCATCCGTAGCCGGGAATATAGTGTTCGGCATCCGTGCCGGGAATATAGCTGTTTGGCCTGTAGTTGGAATATGTTGTTTAAGAAAAAGAACTATAGTAAAAAAACTCAGGTAAGTTTTAACGAACAGAACGAACGGAATGGAACGAAACGATCGATGGGATACGATTGGATATGAATGGATACTATGGATACGATGGATATGATAGGATACGATAGGATTGATAGGATATGATGGATACGATCGAAACAAAAAGGAACAAAAGGAAAACGATACGAAACGATACGATGGATACGATAGGATATGATAGGATATGATAGGATAAGATAGGATAGTTTGGGATACAATAGGATACGATAGGATCGATGGATGATGGATACGTTTGGGATACGATCGAACGATTGAACGAAGGAACGAAACGATCGATACGACGATCGATCGAGACGACGCTGAAGGGAAATATATTTTATGAAATTATTTAACATTAATTTGCTGAAATGGGCCAAATGCGGATTTCAGACACGACCTCCAAAAGGACGCAACAAATGTACCAACCATATTATCCCAACACATCCACAACGCTTGAAAGAGGCTTTATTACTTTATGTCAATAGCATCATACATCTTATATGGCACTTCATGCCCAAATACCCCAGAGGTTGAGTAATTGGTCCCTATTCTAATTGGGTATAATGTTAACTTAAACTACTTACTTAAAATTTCAAATTTTTTCAGGGTAACATGAACCGAACAGATCAAATCAAATCAAAATATGCTTTATTGTCTAAGATAGTTTCTTGTTGACAAAGCTTTGTGGAAGGGACATAAACATTAAATAATTAATAATAAAAATACTTACTCATAAATACATACAAATATATACAAACACAACTAATAACACTTCCAAAACATGGTAAAATGTTATTAGATGATTGTCATACTACACGTTAAAATTTTAACAGTACTCAACAATTAAAAATTACTTACTCATAAATACAAATATATACATCACATATACAAACACAACTAATAACACTTCCAAAACATGGTAAAATGTTATTAGTTGATTGTCATCTACACGTTAAAATTTTAACAATACTCAACAATTAAAATTACATTTATACGATATATAAACTACATTTAGTAGTCAGAGGAATTACAATATAATAAAATAAATAAATGGGTGTACACTGCTAGTCATACATAATGATCTAACTAAGGTTGTCACTATAAAATTTCCCTGAAGGTTGTATATAGCCTTTTGAGAAGGATATTCTTAATTGAATTTCTAAATGGTGCGAGATTTACTGTATTCTTGAGAATGCCAGGTAGGTGGTTATAAATCTTCCTACTCTCGAATATAAGGCAATTTTTTGTCAAAGATGATGTTGGTATGGGCATACTAATATTATTGTGTTGACGGGTAATATAACAGGGTCTATTATTTGGCTCTTTTGTTTTATGTATTAAGAACACTGTTTCGAGAATAAATATACAAGTTAGCGTTAAAATTCGATGTTCAATGAAAAGAGGTTTACAATGAACCCTTGAACGACATTTACAAAAGTACCTCAATGCTCTCTTTTGAAGTACAAATATTGAGTTCATCAACTGGTTAGAGCAGGAACCCCAGAAGGAGATGCCATATCTCATGTGAGATTCAACCAGTGAGAAGTACGCTATTCTGCCTGAATTGAGGCCAATTTCATTGGTAATGACTCGAACAGCATAACAGCCTGATGCTAAAGTTTTACTCAGTTTTTTTATGTGCGCATCAAATTTCAATTTGTCATCTAGGTATAAACCTAGAAATTTGGTGTGGGGTTGGCTAGTTACCCTCTGATTGCCTAAAGCTAGGTTATCAAAGTTGAATTTAAAGGTTAGTATGCTTGTTTTGTCAATGTTGAAGCACAGCAAGTTGGAGTCACACCATCGTTTAACTTTCTCCAAATCAGAAATGATATTTTCTTTCAAGAGTTCAACATTTTTTCCGTGCCACATTATTGTGGTGTCGTCTGCAAACATGGTGAATTTTCCGGATATGTTGATATTACCAAGATCATTTAAATAAATAAGAAAAAGAAGTGGTCCCAATACCGAGCCCTGGGGAACACCATAATCGATATTTGAAGGGTTCGACAATTTATTATTACATTTTACCATCTGAATTCGGTTGAGAGATACGATTTCAGCCAGTTATAGCTACACCTCTGATTCCATAGCAATCCAGCTTCTGGAGCAGTATTCCGTGATTCACAAATCGAATGCTTACAGATAAGGATACTCCTCAATCAATCTCAATCCCCCTCGAAGAGTGACAATATATAGCCAGAAAACTAGATGTGTGCCATCCGTAGCCAAGTATATAGCTGTTTGGCCATCTGTAGCCGGGAATATAGCTGTTTGGCCATCCGTAGCCAGGAATATGGCTGTTTGGCCTTCCGTAGCCGGGAATATAGTTGTTTTTTAAGAAAAACGAACTATAGTGGAAAAAAAACTCAGGTAAGTTTTAACGAAACGGAATGGAACGAAACGATACAATAGGATACGATAGGATACAATAGGATACGATTCGATAGGAATGGATACGATAGGATACGATAGGATATGATAGGATATGATAGGATATGATGAGATATGATGAGATACGATTCGAAACAAAAGGAAATGAAAGGAAACGAAACGAGACGAGACGTCTAGAATGGCGGCTCGTTATAGGTCGGAATTGTCAAAAGGGGCGTAACCCTGCAATTCGCAATTACAATACTATATTTCGAGTGTTTTCACTCTAGATTTCATTTGAACTTTTTTCCGAATTATACAAAATATATTTTATGAAAAATAATATTTAACATTAATTTGCTGAAATGGGCCAAATGCGGCATTTCACGACACGACCCCATCCAAAAAGGACTCTTAACAAATGTACCAACCATATTTATCACCAACACAACCACCAACGCCTTGAAAGAGGCTTTTTCTTTACTTTATGTCAACAGCATCATACATCTTATATGGCACTTCATGCCCAAATACCCCAGAGGGTTAACAGTAATTGGTCCCTATCCTTATTGGGTATATTGTTAACTTAAAACTACTTACTTAAAATTTCAAATTTTTTCAGGTAACATGAACCGAACAGATAAGGATACTCCTCAATCAATCTCAATTCCCCTCGAAGAGTGACAATATATAGCCAGAAAACTAGATGTGTGCCATCCGTAGCCGGGTATATAGCTGTTTGGCCATCCGTAGCCGGGAATATAGTTGTTTTTTAAGAAAAACGAAAAAAAAAAAAACTCAGGTAAGTTTCAACAAAACGGAACGAAACGGAATGGAACGAAAGGATACGATAGGATACGATAGGATACGATAGGATACGATAGGATACGATAGTATACGATACGATACGATACGATACGTGATACGATACGATACGATACGATACGATACGATACGATACGATACGATACGATACGATAGGATACGATACGATACGATAGGATACGATAGGATACGATACGATAGATAGGATACGAAAGGATACGATAGGATACGATAGGATACGATACGATAGGATACGATACGATAGATACGATACGATACGATACGATACGATACGATACGATACGATACGATACGATACGATACGATACGATACGATACGATACGATACGATACGATACGATACGATACGATACGACACGACACGACACGACACGACACGATAAGATGCGATGCGATGCGATGCGAGGCGAGGCGAGGCGAGGCGAGGCGAGGCGAGACGAGACGAGACGTCTAGAATGGCGGCTCGTTATAGGTCGGAATTGTCAAAAGGGGCGTAACCCTGCAATTCGCAATTACAATACTATATTTCGAGTGTTTTCACTCTAGATTTCATTCGAACTTTTTTCCGAATTATACAAAATATATTTTATGAAAAATAATATTTAACATTAATTTGCTGAAATGGGCCAAATGCGGCATTTCACGACCAGACCCCCTCCAAAAAGGACGCTTAACAAATGTACCAACCATATTTATCACCAACACAACCACCAACGCCTTGAAAGAGGCTTTTTTTTTACTTTATGTCATCAGCATCATACATCTTATATGGCACTTCATGCCCAAATACCCCAGAGGGTTAACAGTAATTGGTCCTTATCCTAATTGGGTATAATGTTGACTTAAAACTACTTACTTAAAATTTCAAATTTTTTCAGGTAACATGAACCGAACAGATAAGGATACTCCTCAATCAATCTAAATACCCCTCGAAGAGTGACAATATATAGCCAGAAAACTAGATGTGTGCCATCCGTAGCCGGGTATATAGCTGTTTGGCCATCCGTAGCCGGGAATATAGCTGTTTGGCCATCCGTAGCCGGGAATATAGCTGTTTGGCCTCCCGTAGCCGGGAATATAGTTGTTTTTTAAGAAAAACGAACAATAGTGAAAAAAAAACTCAGGTAAGTTTTAACGAAACGAAACGGAATGGAACGAAACGATACGACAGGATACGATAGGATACGATAGGATACGATAGGATACGATAGGATACGATTGGATACGATTGGATACGATAGGATACGATTGGATACGATTGGATACGATTGGATACGATAGGATATGATAGGATACGATAGGATATGATGGATATGATGAGATACGATTCGAAACAAAAGGAAAGGAAACGAAACGATACGATAGAATACGATAGGATACGATAGGATAAGATAGGATACAATTGGATACAATAGGATACGATAGGATACGATGGGATACGATAGGATACGATAGGATACGATAGGATACGATTCGAAACGATTCGAAACAAAAGGAAACGAAACGATAAGATACGATAGGATACGATACGATACGAGACGAGACGTCTAGAATGGCGGCTCGTTATAGGTCGAAATTGTCAAAAGGGGCGTAACCCTGCAATTCGCAATTACAATACTATATTTCAAGTGTTTTCACTCTAGATTTCATTCGAACTTTTTTCCGAATTATACAAAATATATTTTATGAAAAATAATATTTAACATTAATTTGCTGAAATGGGCCAAATGTGGCATTTCACGACACGACCTCCACCAATGCCTTGAAAGAGGCTTTTTTATTACTTTATGTCAACAGCATCATACATCTTATATGGCACGTCATGCCCAAATACCCCAGAGGGTTAACAGTAATTGGTCCCTATCCTAATTGGGTATAATGTTAACTTAAAACTACTTACTTAAAATTTCAAATTTTTTCAGGTTACATGAACCGCACAGATAAGGATACTCCTCAATCAATCTCAATCCCCCTCGAAGAGTGACAATATATAGCCAGAAAACTAGATGTGTGCCATCCGTAGCCGGGTATATAGCTGTTTGGCCATCCGTAGCCGGGAATATAGCTGTTTGGCCATCCGTAGCCGGGAATATAGGTGTTTGGCCTCCTGTAGCCGGAAATATAGTTGTTTTTTAAGAAAAACGAACTATAGTGAGAAAAAAACTCAGGTAAGTTTTAACGAAACGGAATGGAACGAAATGATACGATAGGATACGATTGGATACGATTGGATACGATAGGATACGATAGGATAAGATAGGATACGATAGGATATGATAGGATATGATGAGATACGATTCGAAACGAAAGGAAACGAAACGATACGATAGGATACGATAGGATACGATAGGATACGATAGGATACGATTGGATACGATAGGATACGATAGGATACGAAACAATACGATACGAAAGGAAACGAAAGGAAACGAAAGAACGATAGAAACGATACGATACGATATGAAGATACGATAGGATAGGATACGATACGATACGATACGAGACGTCTAGAATGGCGGCTTGCCATTGGTCGGAATTGTCAAATGGGGCGTAACCCTGCAATTCGCAATTACAATACTATATTTCGAGTGTTTTCACTCTAGATTTCATTTGAACTTTTTTCCGAAATATACAAAATATATTTTATGAAAAATAATATTTAACATTAATTTACTGAAATGGGCCAAATGCGGCATTTCACGACACGACCCCCTCCAAAAAGGACGCTTAACAAATGTACCAACCATATTTATCACCAACACAACCACCAACGCCTTGAAAGAGGCTTTTTCTTTACTTTATATCAACAGCATCATACATCTTATGGCACTTCATGCCCAAATACCCCAGAGGGTTAACAGTAATTGGTCCCTATCCTTATTGGGTATATTGTTAACTTAAAACTACTTACTTAAAATTTCAAATTTTTTCAGGTAACATGAACCGAACAGATGAGGATACTCCTCAATCAATCTCAATCCCCCTCGAAGAGTGACAATATATAGCCAGAAAACTAGATGTGTGCCATCCGTAGCCGGGTATATAGCTGTTTGGCTATCTGTAGCCGGAATATAGCTGTTTGGCAATCCGTAGCCGGAATATAGCTGTTTGGCCTTCCGTAGCCGGGAATATAGTTGTTTCAAGAAAAATGAACTATAGTGAAAAAAACTCGGGTAAGTTTTAACGAAACGGAATGGAACGAAACGATACAATAGGATACGATAGGATACGATAGGATACGATAGGATACGATAGGATACGATAGGATACGATAGGATACGATAGGATACAATAGGATACGATTGGATAGGAATGGATACGATAGGATACGATAGGATATGATAGGATATGATGAGATACGATTCGAAACAAAAGGAAAGGAAACGAAACGAGACGAGACGTCTAGAATGGCGGCTCGTTATAGGTCGGAATTGTCAAAAGGGGCGTAACCCTGCAATTCGCAATTACAATACTATATTTCGAGTGTTTTCACTCTAGATTTCATTCGAACTTTTTTCCGAATTATACAATATATATTTTATGAAAAATAATATTTTACATTAATTTGCTGAAATGGGCCAAATGCGGCATTTCACGACACGACCCCCTCCAAAAAGGACGCTTAACAAATGTACCAACCATATTTATCACCAACACAACCACCAACGCTTCAAAAGAGTCTTTTTTTTACTTTATTTCAACAGCATCATACATCTTATATGGCACTTCATGCCCAGATACCCCAGAGGGTTAACAGTGATTGGTCCCTATCCTAATTGGGTATAATGTTAACTTAAAACTACTTACTTGAAATTTCAAATTTTTTCAGGTAACATGGACCGAACAGATAAGGATACTCCTCAATCAATCTCAATCCCCCTCGAAGAGTGACAATATATAGCCAGAAAACTAGATGTATGCCATCCCTAGCCGGGAATATAGCTGTTTGGCCATCTGTAGCGGGAAATATATCTGTTTGGCCATCCGTAGCCCGGAATATAGCTGGTTGGCCTTCCGTAGCCGGGAATATAGTTGTTTTTTGAGAAAAACGTACTATAGTGAAAAAAAAACTCAGGTATGTTTTAACGAAATGGAACGAAACGGAATGGAACGAAACCATACGATAGGATACGATAGGATACGATAGGATACAATAGGATACGATTGGATACGATTGGATACAATAGGATACGATAGTATACGATAGGATACGATTCGAAACGATTCAAAACAGAAGGAAACGAAAGGAAACGATACGATACGATAGGGTACGATAGGATATGATACGATAGGATAAGATACGATACGATACCTCACGATATGATACGATACGATACGGAGGCGGGACGAGACGTCTAGAATGGCGGCTCGCCATTGGTCGGAATTGTCAAAAGGGGCGTAACCCTGCAATTCGCAATCACAATACTATATTTTGAGTGTTTTCACTCTAGATTTCATTCGAACTTTTTTCCGAATTATACAAAATATATTTTATGAAGAATAATATTCAACATTAATTTGCTGAAATGGGTCAAATGCGGCATTTCACGACACGAACCCCTCCAAAAAGGAGGCTTAACAAATGTACCAACCATATTTATCACCAACACAACCACCAACGCCTTGAAAGAGGCTTTTTTTTACTTTATGTCATCAGCATCATACATTTTATATGGCACTCCATGCCCAAATACCCCAGAGGGTTAACAGTAATTGGTCCCTATCCTAATTGGGTATAATGTTAACTTAAAACTACTTACTTAAAATTTCAAATTTTTTCAGGTAACATGAACCGAACAGATAAGGATACTCCTCAATCAATCTCAATCCCCCTCGAAGAGTGACAATATATAGCCAGAAAACTAGATGTGTGCCATCCTTAGCTGGGTATATAGCTGTTTGGCCATCCGTAGCCGGGAATATAGCTGTTTGGCCATCCGTAGCCGGGAATATAGCTGTTTGGCCTCCCGTAGCCGGGAATATAGTTGTTTTTCAAGAAAAACGAACTATAGTAAAAAAAAACTCAGGTAAGTTTTAACGAAACGAAACGGAATGGAACGAAACGATACGATAGGATACGATAGGATAAGATTGGATACGATTGGATACGATAGGATACGATAGGATATGATAATAATAATAATATTTATTGTTTAAGAATAGAATTCTTGTTACAAACACAATGTCATAAAAAATATTAATAATATAAACATGAAATATAAATGTGACAATAATTGAATTAAAATATAAAATATATATACACATATACATATACAAAGGTTACAGGACAAGAACTAGACTAACGATTAGAATTTTGTTTTTCACACAGTACAATCGCTAATACTACACATTAAAAATTACAGGGCATCGTCAAAATATTCTTGTAGGTCATAATAGGCTTTATCACTTAATAGTTTTTTACATTTATTTCTGAATATGATAAAAGAAGTCTCTTTGATTTCATTGGGAAGTTTATTGTACATCCTGATTCCATTATATATCAACGAGTTTTGAACAAAACATGTTTTTGGAATTGGTAGTTTCAATTCATTTGACCGCCTTGTGTGGTACGTGGCTGTGGATTCATAGTTCTTCCCTATTTTTATGTATAATCGATACGGTTTCCAATATGAATATTGAAATAACCGTAAGGATTCTATGTTCTCGAAAAAGGGGTTTACATGAATCTCGCCATTTCACTTTACATAAGTACCTAATAGCCCTTTTCTGCAAGACAAAAAACCGACTGCATAAGTTGTTTACTGCAAACACCCCAAAAGGGTATACCATACCTTAGATGAGAGTCTATTAAGGCATAGTACACCACCTTCGCTGCAGCAAACCCCAGTTCCTTAGAGACATTTCTCATTGCGTAACACTTACCGTACCTCCTGTTTTGATTGGAGATTAGATTTTCCCCTCAAAACTTATCTCATGCGCCCATTTCCTGCCAAGAACTTGACTCCATCTGAAGAACGTTTTAATGATAATCTTTCTTGTGCACGGAAAACAATAGAATGTGCGTTTGGCATACTACGAGCCAAATGTGCCAATTTTTTGTTGATGTGTGCAATATGCTGAGAGAATTTTAAATTTTCGTCTGAATAGACTCCCAAGAATTTCAAATGATAGGATACGATAGGATATGATAGGATATGATGAGATACGATTCGAAACAAAAGGGAAGGAACGAAACGAAACGATATGATAGGATACGATAGGATACGATAGGATATGATAGGATACGATGGGATACGATAGGATACAATAGGATACAGGATAGGATACGATTCGAAACGAAAGGAAACGAAACGATACGATACGATACGATAGGATACGATACGAGACGAGACGTCTAGAATGGCGGCTCGTTATAGGTCGGAATTGTCAAAAGGGGCGTAACCCTGCAATTCGCAATCACAATACTATATTTCGAGTGTTTTCACTCTAGATTTCATTCGAACTTTTCCGAATTATACAAAATATATTTTATGAAAAATAATATTTAACATTAATTTGCTGAAATGGGCCAAATGCGGCATTTCACGACACGACCTCCTCCAAAAAGGACGCTTAACAAATGTACCAACCATATTTATCACCAACACATCCACCAACGCCTTGAAAGAGGCTTTTTTATTACTTTATGTCAACAGCATCATACATCTTATATGGCACTTCATGCCCAAATACCCCAGAGGGTTAACAGTAATTGGTCCCTATCCTAATTGGGTATAATGTTAACTTAAAACTACTTACTTGAAATTTCAAATTTTTTCAGGTAACATGAATCGAACAGATAAGGATACTCCTCAATCGATCTCAATCCCCTCGAAGAGTGACAATATATAGCCAGAAAACTAGATGTGTGCCATCCGTAGCCGGGTATATAGCTGTTTGGCCATCTGTAGCCGGGAATATAGCTGTTTGGCCATCCGTAGCCGGGAATATAGCTGTTTGGCCTTCCGTAGCCGGGAATATAGTTGTTTTTTAAGAAAAACGAACTATAGTGAAAAAAAAACTCAGGTAAGTTTTAACGAAACGGAATGGAACGAAACGATACAATAGGATACGATAGGATACGATAGGATACAATGGGATACGATTTGATAGGAATGGATACGATAGGATACGATAGGATATGATAGGATATGATAGGATATGATAGATATGATGAGATATGATGAGATACGATTCGAAACAAAAGGAAACGAAAGGAAACGAAACGAGACGAGACGTCTAGAATGGCGGCTCGTTATAGGTCGGAATTGTCAAAAGGGGCGTAACCCTGCAATTCGCAATTACAATACTATATTTCGAGTGTTTTCACTCTAGATTTCATTTGAACTTTTTTCCGAATTATACAAAATATATTTTATGAAAAATAATATTTAACATTAATTTGCTGAAATGGGCCAAATGCGGCATTTCACGACACGACCCCCTCCAAAAAGGACGCTTAACAAATGTACCAACCATATTTATCACCAACACAACCACCAACGCCTTGAAAGAGGCTTTTTCTTTACTTTATGTCAAAGCATCATACATCTTATATGGCACTTCATGCCCAAATACCCCAGAGGGTTAACAGTAATTGGTCCCTATCCTTATTGGGTATATTGTTAACTTAAAACTACTTACTTAAAATTTCAATTTTTTTCAGATAACATGAACCGAACAGATAAGGATACTCCTCAATCAATCTCAATCCCCCTCGAAGAGTGACAATATATAGCCAGAAACTAGATGTGTGCCATCCGTAGCCGGGTATATAGCTGTTTGGCCATCCGTAGCCGGGAATATAGCTGTTTGGCCATCCGTAGCCGGGAATATAGCTGTTTGGCCTTCCGTAGCCGGGAATATAGTTGTTTTTTAAGAAAAACGAACTATAGTGAAAAAAAAACTCAGGTAAGTTTTAACGAAACGGAACGAAACGGAATGGAACGAAACGATACGATAGGATACGATAGGATACGATAGGATACGATTGGATACGATACGAGATACGATAGGATAGATAGGCTGATAGGATATGATAGGATATGATGAGATACGATTCGAAACAAAGGAAAGAAAGGAAAATACAACGATACGATTTAACGATGGATACGATAGGATACGATAGATAATAAACGATAGGATACGATTGGATACAATAGGATACGATGGATACAAATAGATAGGATCGATCGATATCGATTCGAAGAAGGAACGAAGATACGATAGGATACATAAGGATACGATACGATACGATACGATACGATACGATACGATACGATACGATACGATACGATACGATACGATACGATACGATACGAGACGTCTAGAATGGCGGCTCGTTATAGGTCGGAATTGTCAAAAGGGGCGTAACCCTGCAATTCGCAATTACAATACTATATTTCGAGTGTTTTCACTCTAGATTCAATTCGAACTTTTTTCCGAATTATACAAAATATATTTTATGAAAAATAATACATTAATTTGCTAAATGGGCCAAATGCGGCATTTCACGACACGACCCCCTCCAAAAAGGACGCTTAACAAATGTACCAACCATATTTATCACCAACACAACCACCAACGCCTTGAAAGAAGCTTTTTTTTTACTTTATGTCAACAGCATCATACATCTTATATGGCACTTCATGCCAAATACCCCAGAGGGTTAACAGTAATTGGTTCCTATCCTAATTGGGTATAATGTTAACTTAAAACTACTTACTTAAAATTTCAAATTTTTTCAGGTAACATGAACCGAACAGATAAGGATACTCAATCAATCTCAATCCCCCTCGAAGAGTGACAATATATAGCCAGAAAACTAGATGTGTGCCATCCGTAGCCGGGTATATAGCTGTTGGCCCCGGGAATCAATCAATCAATCAAATATACTTTATTGCCGGAAGAAGAATTCTCATTGACAAAGTACAGAATTAAGTCAGTTTATATACAAACATGTAAAAACACGTATGCTATACATGCATACACAAAAAACATTAAAATAGTACATATGATGCATAAATAATTAAAAAAGTAACGGGGAGGGGTAAGTTTACAGATACTTCAAGACATTTTAAACACAGTCACAGTTAAATACAGGTACATTTCATGTAAGACATAACGTATTGATTAGTATAGTCTATATTCATGAATAACACATTAAAATATATTAAAAATGTAGAAATGTAAAGTAATATATAAATAAAAATAAAAACAACATAAAATTTATAAATACAAAGTGAAAATACGAGATCTGATGCAGGTATCACGGTCAAGCTTAATTGCAAATAAGAATACTATAACTAAACTAGATTATATAGTGTTCCTAATAGGTAAGATTATTGAAAAGTGACCTGAAAGAACTCCTGAACATTGTAAAGAACATGTTCAAGCAGAATATTCTTCATAGATGATCTAAATTGTTTATAGTCTTTAATATCTCTTATGTTCCATGGAATATGATTATAGATTTTTGCAGCATTATATATTAATGAGTTCTTGATTATATTGGTGGAAGGAATGGGAGGGTCAAATTACCTTTTTGGCGAGTGATGCCCTCATTGACTTTATACAAGTCTTTATTCTTAAAAATCAAGCAAACTGTCTCAAGTATAAACAAAGATGAGACAGTTAGTAGATTATTCTGTTTAAATAAGGTCCTGCATGACTCTCGCGGTCCTGCTTTTGATAGATATTGAATGGCGCGTTTTTGTAAGACAAATATTGATTGGAAGTTTTCTTGGTTACATGAACCCCAGAATGCTATACCATATCGAATATGCGATTCAACCAGTGCATGGTAAACCATCTTGGCCGTTGCTGTACCCAATTCATTGGTTACTATACGTATAGCATAACATCCTGATGCAAGCTTCTTTCCCAATTGCTTAACGTGATCATGGAACTTCAATTGCTTGTCGATGTAGACTCCAAGAAATTTGTTTGTACTCACATTGACTATGGATTCATTTCCTAAAGGAATATCGGGTAGGGCACAGTGGTATGCTATACAGTTAGTTTTGTTGATATTGAAGGACAGTAGGTTCGCATTACACCATTCTTTAATTTTTGATATATCTCGGGTTATTTTCATATGTAAGCTATCAATGTTGTTATCATGCATAGAATTGTTGTATCATCTGTGAAGACTGTAAATAGTCCGTCAGTTGTTAAGCTAGTCAGGTCATTGAAGTACAACAAAATAGGATTGACCAAGCACCGATCCTTGTGGAACGCCACAATGGATTGCCCACTTCTGACAACTTGTGGGTTTTAACAAGTTGGTTTTATCACTTAGGTAAGACTGTACCCACTTATGGGTTTGGTTCCTAAATCCATAAAGTTGTAGTTTTCGCAGCAAAATTCCGTTATCTTCGCAGTCTAATTCCTTCGACAAATCTCAGATTATTGCTGCACTCACTTCCCTGGTTCAGTTCAGTGTATAGTCTATTGAGAAATGTGAAACAGCATCCCCGTGGATTTCTGTCGCTGAAATCAAATTTTGCTTATTTAGAATATTGTTTTCGTTTATGAAGTTCATTAATCTTATTTTAACAAGTTTCTCAATTATTTTGCCTAGAACTGGTAAAAGTGAGATGGGCCTATAATTGGAAGGATCAAGTTTTCACCACCTTTATGGATAGGAATTACAATTGAGGTTTTCAAGAAGATTGGAAGGTCCTTTGCAAAGGAGTTGTTAATTAGCTGTACTAATAATTCCAACGTGAAGATTGGCATATTCTCGAATATTTTTATTGATATGTTATCAACTCCACAAGAACTTTTGTTTTCATGTGTTTTATAGTTTCCATCACTTCATACAAGTTGTCTCAGATAGTTCAAACGTTGCTGAAGTATTTATATTGTTCATAAATAGAAGTGGATCAGTCGCATCGAATATTGTCTGCGAGTTTTTGCGATACTGCAATAGTATTCGTTGAACAAATTTGGATCTAGACATTCTCCGTTAGCTTTAGCGTTATTCTTTCCACGAAAATCATTTACGACTCGCCAGGTCTCTTTAGTTGTATTACTACTCTTGGATATTCTATTATGGAAATAAGCCTTTTTTGCTGCTTTGATGATTTTTCTATAGATTCGTTTGTAGGAGTTGTAGTATTCGTGGAAAAATACTTCGTTAGTAGATTTTCTAATTTGGTGCAGTGATCTTAGGTTATGGGATGATGTTCGAATTCCTTTCGTTAACCACATTTTTATTGTCATTTTATTTTAATTTTATCATAGGAAAGGCCTGGTTGAAGCTATCGATCAGGTGGTTGTAGTAAGATTGAAAAGGGTCATCAGTTCTCAAGCATGTATCCCAATCTTTCATTAGGCAGATTCGTAAAATTTGTCATAGTTGGATTTACTAAATAGTCTGCCCCATTTGAGGTATTCTTGTTATTAGGGTTTGATATGAACTTTATAGTGCACTGGACTGCTTCATGATCGAAATATTGGCTGGTATAATACAACATGATACATTATCTTGGCTAAGATTACTACACATATAATCGATTTTACTTTGAGAATATTGTGAAATTCTAGTTGGACCATTTGTATGCATTGCTAAATTGAAGGTTGTGAACAGATTATCAAGTTGCTGGGTTAGGAGTGAATGCTTATCATCATAGTCAATGTTGAAATCCCCCGCCAAAATGAGAGTAGATTTCGGAGGTAAACTATTCAAGAGATGCTCCAATTTGTCAAGGAATAAGTTTCCATTTGCACTAGGAGACCTATATAGACAAATTAAATACAAGTTGGCCTTAGCAGAGAAAGCCATTGAAAATTCAAATTGTTTTTTAAGGTCATTATATTTATCAATATGACTAAATTCAAGTTCTTTCAGTGTCACTTCATTTACGAGTATCAGGGTACCGCCGCATTTATACTCACTTCTACAGAATTGTGAAACTAACGAGTAATTAGGGATATAAACAGGTTCCTCTTTTTTTAGCCAATGTTCAGTTATAAGTACTATATCTGGAGAATTGATACTTTCAAGAAATATATACAACTCATCTGATTTAGAACGGATCGACTGCACATTTAGAGTCAAACATGATATTGACTCGTTAGGTTTGACATTTTTCTTCATTGATCCTGCATTGGTATGATTTTGAGATTTGGAAGTTTGGATAGTTTTCAAAACTGTGTTTCCTCTCGGGTTGACTGCTAGATGCCTTCCAAATTCATCCAGTATTCTTTGTTTACTTCCTTGGTGTTTGTTGTCGATTAAAATTTTAATGTATGAACCAGCATTGAGCCTCTTGTATTTACTTATATACATTGTCAGTTTATTAATTATAATCTGGTCAATTGGTTTGTTCCGTTCTATGATTAGTGTTAGGTTGGTGAATTTACAAATAGGTAAAACTTGTTTCATAGTTTGAAACAAATTTCTATTGTTACTTATATTGTTAGTATTACCCATGACTATGACATAATCTTCAGAACCATAGTTCATTGTGTCAAGAAAGATGTTGTTTGTTAAATCTTTAGTTTCATTTTGTGGCTTAATGTTTTCATCAATGTGATACGTCTTACCATCAATATTTTTTTTTGAGTAGTCATAAGAATTTGTCCTGGCAATCTCATCAACTAGAGGTTCATAGGTTGGTGCTTGAACCGCTTCTCCTGGGCTAATTGTACTGGCTTCAGGGGGTTGAACAGATTTGATGGGACATTTCTCAATTTCAGCTATACAAGAGGGGTCTTCATCATAATCACTCACTATTTCAACGTGGAAATTATTCACTAAATCGGATGACTTAGAGATCGCAATTTTGGAATTAGTTTGCTTGCTTTTGAAGACTTCCTTGTAGTGGTTACGATGATTTTTTTTAGGGTTCCATTTTCTTTTACATGTTATTTTTAGGCTAGGTTTTTCCCCTCCTTCATGAGGAATTTCTGCTATGTTGCATTGTGTGCTTTTAACGGTAGTCGTGATTTCTGATTTGGTCTCCTTGATATTGTCGTAGTTTTCTGTTTCTTCTCCATCTGCTCCATTGCATTCTGTTTGGGAGAAGGTGTTTTTGGTGTCAGTTGTGGTTTGGATGCTGGTCTCTTTAGTGGTTTTACAGAGTGTTGTTTGAGTGCTTGTTGTGGAAGTTGACTTATTTTGCAGTTGTTCGATGACTTTTTGAAGTTCTATTATTTGGGTTTCGGCCTCCACTGTAGTCTTGTTTTTGAGCTGTTAGTAATTCACATATTTCTTCCTCGGATTTTCCGTCATCCTCCATGAACTTGTCCATGTCGTCTTTTAACTTTTTCATGTGTGTGTCTTTATCTTCAGTGTCCTCTTGGAGTTCTCCAATAGTTTTTTCCAAAATACTTTTTTCTAATATAAAGCTATGCTCTATGTCCTTTGTTGTACTCTTGCAGCAAATTATTTTATGATCTTCTACAAATTTGACACCATTTTTATTTCTCAATATGCAAGCTCGATGGAAGATATTGAGACACTGTATACATATGAAGTAAGGAGGTGCAGGTTTCGATTTGCAGCACTTGAAGTTTACCATTTTTGATAACCCACAGAAATTTTATGAGCACGGCACTGGATGCATTTATTAAATGCTGCCAAATAAAAAGGCTTGAAGTTGTTTTTACACTGATACTGTTTTTATTAATTATTGATGCTCACTTCTTTTGTGTAGAAATGTTCCATAGATATGCACTTTTGGGTTACAAATTTCACAATATATGGCGAGAAACTCACTGCATTGATTTCAAATTCATAATAGTGCATCTATAAATAATGCTTTATACCAAAACCGGGTTTTTATTTTCACAGATAACAGATACAAAATCGCAATTTATGGGGAGGTGTGTACATCCACACCATTCGAGATTAAAAAAAAAATTGAGGATATAGCTGTTTGGCCATCCGTAGCCGGGAATATAGCTGTTTGGCCCTCCGTAGCCGGGAATATAGTTGTTTTTCAAGAAAAACGAACTATAGTGAAAAAAAAACTCAGGTAAGTTTTAACGAAACGAAACGGAATGGAACGAAACGATACGATAGGATACGATAGGATACGATAGGATACGATAGGATACGATTGGATACGAATGGATACGATAGGATACGATAGGATATGATAGGATATGATGAGATACGATTCGAAACAAAAGGAAACGAAAGGAAAGGAAACGAAACGAGACGAGACGTCTAGAATAGCGGCTCGTTATAGGTCGGAATTGTCAAAAGGGGCGTAACCCTGCAATTCGCCATTACAATACTATATTTCGAGTGTTTTCACTCTAGATTTCATTCGAACTTTTTTCCGAATTATACAAAATATATTTTATGAAAAATAATATTTTACATTAATTTGCTGAAATGGGCCAAATGCGGCATTTCACGACACGACCCCCTCCAAAAAGGATGCTTAACAAATGTACCAACCATATTTATCACCAACACAACCACCAACGCCTTGAAAGAGGCTTTTTTTTTACTTTACGATACGATACGATACGATACGATACGATACGATACGATACGATACGATACGGTACGGTACGGTACGATACGATACGATACGAGACGTCTAGAATGGCGGCTCGTTATAGGTCGGAATTGTCAAAAGGGGCGTAACCCTGCAATTCGCGATAACAATACTATATTTCGAGTGTTTTCACTCTAGATTTCATTGGAACTTTTTTCCGAATTATACAAAATATATTTTATGAAAAATAATATTTTATATTAATTTGCTGAAATGGGCCAAATGCGGCATTTCACGACACGATTCCCTCCAAAAAGGATGCTTCACAAATGTACCAACCATATTTATCACCAACACAACCACCAACGCCTTGAAAGAGGCTTTTTTACTTTATGTCAACAGCATCATACATCTTATATGGCACTTCATGCCCAAATACCCCGGAGGGTTAACAGTAATTGGTCCCTATCCTAATTGGGTATAATGTTAACTTAAAACTACTTACTTAAAATTTCAAATTTTTTCAGGTAACATGAACCGAACAGATAAGGATACTCCTCAATCAATCTCAATCCCTCTCGAAGAGTGACAATATATAGCCAGAAAACTAGATGTGTGCCATCCGTAGCCGGGTATATAGCTGTTTGGCCATCCGTAGCCGGAATATAGCTGTTTGGCCATCCGTAGCCGGGAATATAGCTGTTTGGCCTTCCGTAGCTGGGAATATAGTTGTTTTTTAAGCAAAACGAACTATAGTGAAAAAAAAACGCAGGTAAGTTTCAACGGAACGGAACGGAATGGAATGAAACGATACGATATGATACGATAGGATACGATAGGATACGATAGGATACGATTGGATACGAATGGATACGATGGGATACGATAGGATATGATAGGATATGATGAAATACGATTCGAAACAAAAGGAAACGAAAGGAAACAAAAGGAAACGAAAGGAAACGAAACGAGACGAGACGTATAGAATGGCGGCTCGTTATAGGTCGGAATTGTCAAAAGGGGCGTAACCCTGCAATTCGCAATTACAATACTATATTTCGAGTGTTTTCACTCTAGATTTCATTCGAACTTTTTTCCGAATTATACAAAATATATTTTATGAAAAATAATATTTTACATTAATTTGCTGAAATGGGCCAAATGCGGCATTTCACGACACGACCCCCTCCAAAAAGGATGCCTAACAAATGTACCAATCATATTTATCACCAACACAACCACCAACGCCTTGAAAGAGGCTTTTTTTTTACTTTATGTCAACAGCATCATACATCTTATATGGCACTTCATGCCCAAATACCCCAGAGGCTTAACAGTAATTGGTCCCTATCCTAATTGGGTATAATGTTAACTTAAAACTACTTACTTGAAATTTCAAAATTTTTCAGGTAACATGAACCGAACAGATAAGGATACTCCTCAATCAATCTCAATCCATCTCGAAGAGTGACAATATATAGCCAGAAAACTAGATGTGTGCCATCCGTAGCCGGGTATATAGCTGTTTGGCCATCCGTAGCCGGGAATATAGCTGTTTGGCCATCCGTAGCCGGGAATATAGCTGTTTGGCCTTCCGTAGCCGGGAATATAGTTGTTTTTTAAGAAAAACGAACTATAGTGAAAAAAAACTCAGGTAAGTTTTAACGAAACGGAACGAAACGGAATGGAACGAAACGATACGATAGGATACATAGGATACGATAGGATACGATAGGATACGATAGGATATGATAGGTACGATAGGATATGATAGGATATGATGAGATACGATTCGAAACAAAAGGAAACGAAAGGAAACGATACGAAAGGATACGATTGGATACGATAGGATACGATAGGATACGATAGGATACGATAGGATACAATAGGATACGATAGGATACGATAGGATACGATGGAAACGATTCGAAACGATACGAAACGATACGATACGATACGAAACGATACGATACGATACGATACGATACGATACGATACGATACGATACGATACGATACGATACGATACGATACGATACGATACGATACGATACGATACGATACGATACGATACGAGACGTCTAGAATGGCGGCTCGTTATAGGTCGGAATTGTCAAAAGGGGCGTAACCCTGCAATTCGCAATTACAATACTATATTTCGAGTGTTTTCACTCTAGATTTCATTCGAACTTTTTTCCGAATTATACAAAATATATTTTATGAAAAATAATATTTTACATTAATTTGCTGAAATGGGCCAAATGCGGCATTTCACGACACGACCCCCTCCAAAAAGGACGCTTAACAAATGTACCAACCATATTTATCACCAACACAACCACCAACGCCTTGAAAGAAGCTTTTTTTTTACTTTATGTCAACAGCATCATACATCTTATATGGCACTTCATGCACAAATACCCCAGAGGGTTAACAGTAATTGGTCCCTATCCTAATTGGGTATAATGTTAACTTAAAACTACTTACTTGAAATTTCAAATTTTTTCAGGTAACATGAACCGAACAGATAAGGATACTTCTCAATCAATCTCAATCCCCCTCGAAGAGTGACAATATATAGCCAGAAAACTAGATGTGTGCCTTCCGTAGCCGGGTATATAGGTGATTGGCCATCCGTAGCCGGGAATATAGCTGTTTGGCCATCCGTAGCCGGGAATATAGCTGTTTGGCCTTCCGTAGCCGGGAATATAGTTATTTTCCAAGAAAAACGAACTATAGTGGAAAAAAACTCGGGTAAGTTTTAACGAAACGAAACGGAATGGAACGAAACGAAACGATACGATAGGATACGATAGGATACGATAGGATACGATTGGATACGAATGGATACGATAGGATACGATAGGATATGATAGGATATGATGAGATACGATTCGAAACAAAAGGAAACGAAAGGAAACGAAACGAGACGAGACGTCTAGTATATATAAGTATAAGTATATAAAAAGGGCTTTAAAACACGCGCGATTTTTCGAGCACGACGGCGCAGCCGGAGTGCTCGAAATAGAGCAAGTGTTTTTAAGACCAGTTATCCACGAATACTTTACGTTATTTTTTTTATTGGTGCACTTTGAAATCATATATACTGGTATTATTACTACAAAAAATAGAAATAAGAACTAATAATGTAAGAAGGTTGAATTCGTGATGTGACATCAGTATACCATTCGTTGTCATGGAAATGAGAAAAACAGATATTCATTTGCAATTTGTTATGAAAGATCAATATTTGTTGTCACCAGAGCTCAAAAATGAATTATTCTAATATCGATTTTTGAATAGTGAGGCAGAATCGCGGTTAATACCGCGAAAATCCAGTGATATATATAAAAAAGAATATGAAAAGTTCATCAAATGGATGGAGGAGCACATATAAATGAACGAATTGTTAGTAATATTTTATTTGACGTTACAAGGTACTCCTGTCAGATCAATAATCAAAAATTTGTCATTTAGACTTCACGTTTCTCGATTTGTTGATGTTGTCATGGTAACTTTAAAAAACGCGCGTTTTTTAAAGTTCGATTTAAACACGCTGAGGCGTGCTTTAAATGGGTAAAAAGGGGCACCAATAAAAAAAAATAATATATTTTATGAAAAATAATATTTAACATTAATTTGCTGAAATGGGCCAAATGCGGCATTTCACGACACGACCTCCTCCAAAAGGACGCTTAACAAATGTACCAAATATATTCATCACCAACACAACCACCAACGCCTTGAAAGAGGCTTTTTTTACTTTATGTCAACAGCATCATACATCTCATATGGCACTTTATGCCCAAATACCCCAGAGGGTTAACAGTAATTGGTCCCTATCCTAATTGGGTATAATGTTAACTTAAAACTACTTACTTAAAATTTCAAATTTTTTCAGGTAACATGAACCGAACAGATAAGGATACTCCTCAATCAATCTCAATCCCCCTCGAAGAGTGACAATATATAGCCAGAAAACTAGATGTGTGCCATCCGTAGCCGGGTATATAGCTGTTTGGCCATCTGTAGCCGGGAATATAGCTGTTTGGCCATCCGTAGCCGGGAATATAGCTGTTTGGCCTTCCGTAGCCGGGAATATAGGTTGTTTTTTAAGAAAAACGAACTATAGTGAAAAAAAAACTCAGGTAAGTTTTAACGATACGAAACGATACGATACGATTCGATACGATAGGATACGATAGGATACGATAGGATACGATTGGATACAATAGGATACGATAGGATACGATAGGATACGATAGGATACGATTCGAAACGATTCGAAACGAAAGGAAACGAAAGAAACGATACGAAACGATACGAAACGATACGAAACGATACGATAGGATACGATACGATAGATACATACGATACGTCTAGAATGGCGGCTCGTTATAGGTCGGAATTGTCAAAAGGGGCGTAACCCTGCAATTCGCAATTACAATACTGTATTTCGAGTGTTTCCACTCTAGATTTCATTCGAACTTTTTCCGAATTATACAAAATATATTTTATGAAAAATAATATTTAACATTAATTTGCTGAAATGGGCCAAATGCGGCATTTCACGACACGACCCCCTCCAAAAAGGACGCTTAACAAATGTACCAACCATATTTATCACCAACACAACCACCAACGCCTTGAAAGAGGCTTTTTTTTTACTTTATGTCAACAGCATCATACATCTTATATGGCACTTCATGCCCAAATACCCCAGAGGGTTAACAGTCATTGGTCCCTATCCTAATTGGGTATAATGTTAACTTAAAATTTAATGGGGTACCTCTAATTCCAAAGTCATCCAGTTTCTCCAACAGAAGGGAATGATCAACCATGTCAAAGGCTTTTGACAGATCAAAGTATATTCCCGCAGACATGCTTTTGTTATTGAGATGAGTTGCTATGTTTGTCACTGCATTGTAGATAGCCAATTCAGTAGACATTCCTTTACGGAAGCCGAATTGTTCACTGGCAAGAATATTGTGTTTTTCACAGAAAGCAATAAGTCTTGTGTACATTATTTTTTCAACTATTTTGGATGGTGCAGGTAATATTGACACAGGCCTGTAGTTTTTCACATCAGTTTTTGAACCCTTTTTGTAGATTGGGACAACTTTAGCAATCTTCAAGTCATCTGGGAAAGTACCAGTCAAGAAACATTCATTAATAATGTGTTCCAAAACAGTACCAATAAAATCTGGAACTTTTTTCAAAATTGCTGACGGAATTTGATCAAAACCACATGAGTATTTAGGATGTAGTGCATGTAAAACATTTATTATCTCCTTGGCTGAGGTAGGTGCCCAAAAAAGAGAGTCCTTAATTAGTTCACGTTTATGATACTCTTGGTAGGTGTTGCTAATCAAATCATAATACGATTTGAAAATGTCAGCAATTTCTGAAGGGTCCTCTATAGCAGACCCGCCACTGGTCAAAGTTATATCTCCATTTTTATTTTGTCTATTTGTTATGCGATTGAAGATATTCCACATTGTTTTAGATTTATTTCTTGAATTAGCTATGTTATTGTCATTCAACGATTTTTTAAAGTGAGATAACCATCGCTTATAGGCTGATCTTTCCATTTTATATCTTACAAGAATATCATCACATTTTGTTTCCGTGTATAATCTATACCAGTCCCTTACATACTGGGAGTAACATTTTATTTCTTGGTTTACCCAAGAGTTTTCACTACTTTTCGCTCTGGTCACCTTAGAAGTGAGAGGAAAAGCTACATCAAAATGATGAAATAGGATATTGTAAAAGGATTTATACTTGTTATTTACGTCCTCAGTTAAATAAACTTGTTCCCACGATTCGCTAGATAGAGACTGATAAAAATTTGATATGTTATCATCGGAATAATATCTTTTGTATGTTTTCTGTTTTGAAAAATTTTTAGGTTCAATTTTAAAATCAAAAACTTGCCCAAAATGATCAGATATAATTGATTTGATTACCGTTGCTTGTGAGATGTCCTCTGATATATTTGTGAAAATATTATCTAGTAAAGATCCTCCTCTAGGATTAGGTCTGGTTATTTCCGTGACTCTAGAATCTAATCCATATGAAAGAAAGAACTGCCTTACTGTGAGCATCTGTGCAGTTTCTACTAAGAAATCCACATTTATATCTCCACACACTACAACTGACCTTGGATGTTCAAAGATAAAATCCAGAAGCTCAGTCATTTTCTCTAAAAAAGAATCAATGTTGCTCTTAGGTGAACGATAAACACATATGACTACAAGCTTAAGATTATTCAAATAACAGTTTATACAAGAATATTCGAATATTTTCTCCTCTTGAATAACAGGTGAACTCATTATTTCAAATTTGATATTTTTTACAAATATTGCTGTGCCTCCTCCTATGAAATTTTTACGACAATAAGAATTTGCCAAAGTATAGCCATCAAAGTGAATTTTGCTGATTTGATCCACATTACACCAGTGTTCTGTCAAACAGAATATATTAACATTATATTCCTGGAGAAGGACATTCACCATTAGGGATTTACTTTTAATGCTATCAGTGTTAAGATGTAACAACCGAGTTAACTTCCTGGTACTATCATCATTATTGATCACACTGGATTGCTGGGGACAAATATTGATATTATATTTTTTTTCCCGAATCAAAAATTTCCTCCTTGTTGAAAAATATCAGGGTGTTTGGTGAAGTTTAGTCTCTTTATACCTACCCTCTGGGCCAAAACTGATGTCGTACATTGAATCCTTGAATTCGAGGGAAGCATGGACAGCAAGCGTTCATCCCCTGGATCAGAAGGTATTTCTTTAACCCCCACTGCTTCATTTTCGAATTTTTCCTTTCCTTTTATATACTTCATAATCATATCTTCAGTTACATGTTGCTTAACCCTATAGACATAAAGCCAGACTTTCTTGTCCTCTCCTGAGAAACCTTCTTTGGTGCTTTCAGCTGTTCCTAATGTCTTCTTGTATCGTTTCCTTTGATGACGCTGTTGGATGAATCCTGAATCACTGTTGGGATTACCTGATAAGCTCTGTTCTTTGTTTGCTTCCGAGACAACAGGTTGTGGTAGATTTTCCTGGTGTGGTAAGGAGTTTTGTTTTTGCGATTTTTCCTTAGAAGTGCTAGGCAGTGGAGCGTTAACTACCGGCACTTTACTACTTCTATTCCAGATCAGAGATTCATTTGTATCAGATCCATTGCATCCTCTTTCTACTTCGGTAAGCCAGGGAGTTTGTCTAGTATTAATAAAAGTTCCGTCTGTTGGAGTAGTAGCCACGGCTTTGTTTACATGCCTATTTTGAATATTTTGTATTTTATCCAACAACAGGTGATTATTACTATGAAGAACATTGTTTTTATCACGGACTTCATTTAGGAGCTCCTTTAGGTATGTGATTTCAATGTCTAGCTGTTGAATTTTTGCATTTTCTTGAAAGACTTGGTTTTGAAACTCAACCTCACTTTTACAGCATACAACTTTATTTCCATACGATACGATACGCTACGATACGCTACGGTATGGTACGGTGCGGTGCGGTGCGGTGCGGTGCGGTGCGGTGCGGTGCGGTGCGGTGCGGTGCGGTGCGGTGCGGTGCGGTGCGGTGCGGTGCGGTGCGGTGCGGTGCGGTGCGATGCGATGCGATGCGATGCGATGCGATGCGATGCGATGCGATGCGATGCGATGCGATGCGATGCGATGCGATGCGATGCGGATGCGATGCGATGCGATCGTGCGATGCGATGCGATGCGATGCGATGCGATGCGATGCGATGCGATGCGATGCGATGCGATGCGATGCGATGCGATGCGATGCGATGCGATGCGAATGCGATGCGATGCGATGCGATGCGATGATGCGAGCGATGCGATGCGATGCTATGCGATGCGATGCGATGCGATGCGATGCGATGCGATGCGATGCGATGCGATGCGATGCGTGCGATGCGTGCGCGATGCGATGCGATGCGATGATGCGATGCGATGCGATGCGATGCGTGACGTGCGATGCGATGCGATGCGATGCGATGCGATGCGATGCGATGGCGGATGCGATGGGGATGCGATGCGATGCGATGCGATGGTGCGATGCGATGCGATGCGATGCGATGCGATGCGATGCGATGCGATGCGATGCGATGCGATGCGATCGATGCGATGCGATGCGATGCGATGCGATGCGGATGCGTGCGATCGGCGATGCGATGCGATGCGATGCGATGCGATGCGATGCGATGCGATCGATGCGATGCGCATGCTGCGATGCGATGCGATGCGATGCGATGCGATGCGATGCGATGCGATGCGATGCGATGCGATGCGATAATAATAATAATAATAATAATAATAATAATAATAATAATAATAATAATAATAATAATAATAATAATAATTTCGTTCCAATACTAATCTACTCCTTTGGGGTCATGAAGTGGACCCTGGAAGAGCTGCGTGCAATCGACGTAAAGATCGCAAAGATGATGCACCTACATCGTAGTTTGCATCCGAAATCGTCCGTTCCACGGTTGTACCTCCCGAAAACAAGGAGGCCGTGGACTTTGAGTTTGGAGTGTCTACAACAGGATGGTGCTGGATGGAGCCTGTAAAGTCATCAGGAGCTTGGATCCTCTCTGCATGGTCAAAGACCATGAGATCGCAGGAAAGGAGCGTTTATTTTAAGGCAGCAATCCGTGCAGCCGATGAACTCGGTCTTGATTCGACACCGAGCGGGATATCCAAGACTCTGTCACCGAGTTGGAGCCCGCTCGACGGAGAGTCCACATAAAGCTGCAGAGAATACTGTACATCTGCAGCTCCACAAGGATAAGCCGATGCATGGAATCTTCTACAAACACATTGAAGACCACGGCTTATCCGAAAGGCTGACCTTGCATTCCTTAGGTCAGGTGGACTCAAGTCGGAGACTGAGGATTCATCATGGCTTGCCAGGACGGTGTTTTCAACACCTCGTCTACCGAAGCCGCGTGATGGGTATAGAGGTCCCTGACACAAGATGCAGGCCGCCGTGGAGCGCCTGAGACCATCATGCACTTGCTGTCAGCATGTACAGTATATGCGGTCTCAGCCTATATCCATCGTCATAACGCGGCGTTACGAGTGCTGTATTATCATTTACGACACTCGTACGGTATTGATGAGACACCGGTGCTGCCCTACGCTCCGGGGGATATTGAGTCCGTTGTGGAGAATGAGAAGTGCCGAATTTATTGGAACTACTCATTCCCCACCCTCAGGCAAATACAAGCCAACAAGCCTGATGTAGTCCTCTTCGACCGCGAGCAGAAAACGATATACGTCATAGAGTTTTCGGCTCCGGGCGAGACGAATATCGTGCGAAAAGAGGACGAGAAACGGACGAAGTATCGAGATCTACTCTTCGAGCTCCGCAGACTCTATCCAGACCATTCTGTAAAGATAGTGGTTCTGATTATAGGGGCCCTTGGTGGAATGATGCCTACGCTACTCTCAAACCTGGAAATTATACCGGCATGCCGTAAATCGGCAGAATCTCTAGCCGGCCGCATGCAGAAGGCAGTCATTCTCGGATCGTTACGTTTGCTCAGGACACATGATTCTCGGACCCAATGATCTCTCACCTCACGGGTGTGGGGAGAGGTCATTGGTTTATGTAACCAGCGCGCCCTTCCGAATGGGTCGGAGCTTCGGAAGTAAGGGCCTGACTGGTAGTGTTTAAAAACGAAAATAATAATAATAATAATAATAATTTCTTTATTTTCACAAATTAATTTGTACATCAACAGTGTGAAAATACAAATAAAAAATAGAAAAACGTCAATAAAATCAAGAAATAGTCGAAAAGAGACAATAAAATCAAGAAATAGTCGGAAAGAGACAATCTAAAACCTCCGGCCGTAAAAAGGAACATCACATACACATCACAAACAATAATAGTAAATAATTTAAAATATAAATATAAAAATATGACAATAACTATATAACTCTAGGTGTATATGAAGAAAATGTTCACGTTACAAAACAAGTTACGGCAGAAATTCCTCAACAGTGTGAAACTAAAAATAAAAAATAGAAAAACGTCAATAAAATCAAGCCATAGTCGAAAAGAGACAATCTAAAATCTCTGGATGTATATAGGAACATCACATACACGTCACAAACAATAATAAGAAATAATATAAAATATAAATATAAAATATAAATATTAAAAATATGACAATAATCAACTGTAAAGAAAACGTTCACGTTACAAAACAAGTTACGACAGAAATTCCTCAACAGTGTAGCAGTTTTTGACAATAAGAGCTGTTTAACTTTTTTCTTGAAAATATGTACATTTCCTGAAGCTTTAATGTCATCGGGAAGTTTGTTGTACAGTTTGCATCCCTGATATTCAAAGCTTTTTTGGTAGAGTGCAGTGCGATGTTGACTGGGTAGGAGTAAGTGTGAATTTCGTGTCAAATGGGTATGTGGTGGTCTGTTGGTAGCCAATATGTTTTTGTTGCGGTATACATATGTGCACGCCTCAAGTATATATAGTCCTGCAACTGTTAATATTTTAAAGTTCTGGAATGCTCTAAAACCCAACTTAGCAATGATCCTTATTGCATATTTCTGTATTATGAACACTCGACCCACAGAAGAACTTGTGCCCCAGTTCAGTATGCTATACCTGAGGTGATAATTGAAATTCGCATAGTAAAGCGTAAGTAGAATCTCTTGACTGCAGTGATTGGAGAGAAACCTAAGAGAGTAGCAGGAATTTCTGAGTTTTTTGCACAAATTATCTACTTGTGGCTTCCATTGTAAATTGTTGTCGAAGACAACTCCTAACATGTTGGTTGTTGTTGTGGAATCCAATGATAATTCAGTATTCTGAAACAGACTCACCTCATGGTGTTGTCGTCTTATCATGAATTGAAGCATTTTGGTTTTTGTTTTATTCATTTCTAAATTATTTTTCTCAGACCAAGTGATAACTTTACTGAAAGTGCTTTCAGCTGTATTTTTCAGGGAGTTTAGGTCATCCTCAATAACTAGTATATTCGTGTCATCAGCATAACATATACAGTGAGTGGAAGAATTTCCATTCAGATACACTAATGAATCATTAGCAAAAACTAAATATAATAGAGGCCCCAAAATGGATCCCTGAGGCACACCGTCGGCAATATGTTTTTCGGAGCTTGTATTCTCCCCAATTTTTACTATTTGTCTCCTATTTTTCAGGTAGGAGGTCAATAAATTGAGCGGCAATCCTCTAACCCCATATCTCGAGAGTTTTTCCAGCAAAAGACTGTGATTCACGCAATCAAACGCACGTGAAAAATCAATAAACAATCCAAGCAGACACTTTTTTTGGTCCAAGGCCGTTATTATTCGACTGTGAAAATCGCAAAGAGCTGTATTAGTGCCTTTATTAGTTGTGAAACCATGTTGTGATGGTGATAATAATTCCATCGCAGTAAAATAAGCATTTAACTGCTCTTTTAAATTCATTTCATATAGTTTTGAAATACTAGAGAGAATACTGATTGCTCTGTAGTTATTCAGATCATTTTTATCTCCTTTTTTATATATAGGAGATACACTGGCTAATTTTAAATTATTTGGAAAAATTCCCTTTTCTGTTGACAGATTGATTAGGAAGGTGAGTACAGTGCATAATTCAGAGGAGCAACATTTGTTTCTACGTGGCTTGCTGAAGGACCACCCTTACGGGATTGATTGTGAATGATAAACGTAGTCAAACTTTACCGCTTTACTGCTATTTCTGTCGATTTGTACAGGTTTTACGTGAGAGCTTTTTCTTGACAATGTCTCTGTCACTCTTGTCATATCATTCTTAATATTTTTACCTAACGACAGTTCTATACAGGGCTATGCTATGTTACATAACAAAATATATAAAATTATCGATTGTCCATAGGCCGCCCACCTTGAAAGATTCACTTTCAATAGATAAAAAATGCCTTAAAAAAAATGAAATATTCAAAACCTAACATTTAGAAATGCTCATTACATCAATAGCCTCTACATTGGTAAAAAACAAACTTTGTTTATTGAACGTCTAAAAACATTTCCACTGGACACCTTTACAGACACTACACGTGTCACCTTATCAGCCCCTGGATGAACTTCAACAATGCGAGCCATAGGCCAGCGTAGTGGTGGAATATTGTCCTCCTTCAGAATGACCAAATCACCTACTTTGGGATCAGCTGAGGTGGTTTGCCATTTATTTCTCTGCTGCAACTGGGTGAGATAATCTCTTGACCATCTAGACCAAAATTGTTGAAACAACTGCTGTGTCTTCTGATATCTGGATAGTCTGTTCATATTTAAATCCTGAACGTTTTTCTGTGGTGCAGCAGCCAACGTGTCTCCAATTAAAAAATGAGCAGGAGTGAGAGGTAGGTAGTCATTAGGATCGGGTGAGAGGGGTCTGGAGTTGAGGCATGACTCGACCTGTGTCAACACCGTGTACATTTCTTCATAACTAACTGAAGCGAGCCCTAAAATACGTTTCATATGGAATTTAGTCGATTTCACGGCTGCTTCCCAAATACCTCCCATGTGTGGAGACTTCGCGGGAATAAACGTCCACTTTATACTGTCCGAAGCAAGAAATTTTTCAATTTTTTCTTTATGACCTTCGTTAGCTAACAAGTTGCGTAATTCGATGAAATGATTGTTAGCACCAACAAAATTTGAACCGTTGTCTGAAAATAATTCTAAGGGTTTTCCCCTTCTAGCAATGAAACGTTTCAACGCATTCAGGAAACTGTCTGTACTCAAATCTTTGACTAACTCTATATGCACCGCACGTGTTGAAAAACACACAAAAATACATATGTATGTCTTGACTAATTTTGTTTTACGCAACGTTCCTTCCTTTACGAGGATGGGACCAGCGTAATCAACTCCACACTTTGAAAAAGGCCTGCTTGGAATTACTCTTGTGATCGGTAGATTCCCCATAAGAGTTTCCGAAGCTGCAGGACTAACTTTGAAACATTTTATGCATGATTTGACAACCCGTTTAACTAAATTTTTTCCATCAATTGGCCAGAAATTTAATCTTATTAATGAAAGTAAATTTTGAACACCTGCATGTAAGTGTTTTGAATGTTCAAATTCTACAATCAACTTTGTGATTCTGTGAGACTTAGGTAGGACAATTGGATGTTTTTGCGAATAGGATACATTCGCGTGCTCCAGTCTACCTCCGACTCTGATCAATTCGTGTTCATCTAAAAATGGATTCAGACTTATGAGTTTACTGTTATTAGGTATGGGGCGAGACAACTTGAGTGCATGCATCTCTTGTGTGAACTCAGCTTTTTGAGCCAGTCTTATCAATAATCTTAGGGAGTTTTCGAGTTCGTCTACTGTCAAGTTAACACCTTTTTTTTTCTTCAATAAGGTGATTGATTTGAACCTAATGCAATAAGCTACTACACGTTGTAGCTTCGTTAACGATGAATATCTATCAAATATATTCAATTCAAAATCATGCTTAGTCGTTGCTAATGAAATTGTCGACAGTTTGATTTCGGGAATACTTTTTATCATATCTATATCATATATGTCATTTGGATAAGAAATTTTATTTTCAACTAGAAATGCAGGACCGTACCACCAAATTTTTGACCCTTTTAATTCGGTAGGATTTATTCCTCGCGAAATAATATCTGCTGGGTTATCTGCAGACCTTACGTGCTTCCATTTTCCTTCACAGGTGAGTTCTATAATTTTAGTAACTCTGTTTGCAACGAATGTTTTCAATTTGCCTGGATCAATTTTAAGCCACGCCAATACTATTATAGAATCAGAATAATAATGAGTACTGGATATTTCGACATCGAGTATTTTTCTCACAACATGCATTAATTCTGCAAGTAATGTAGCTGCTAAAAGTTCTAATCTGGGAATGGTGTGTTTGCCTTGAGGTACAACCTTTGACTTGGCACATAAAAGCCGCGAGATGACTTCACCCTGTTTGTTTTTGGAACATAAATATATGCATGAACCATATGCCTTCTCCGAGGAATCGCTAAAACCGTGTAGTTCAATATTTGTAGGATTTTCACATAGAACGTGCCGTTCAATTTCAATTTCATTTATAGAATTAATTTGCTTTAAAAATGTGATCCATTCTTTCACCATGTCCGCAGGTAAAGATTCGTCCCAAGAAATTTCTCTTTGCCATAATTTACGCATGAATAACTTTGCTTGAATGGTTGCCGGGCCTATTAGACCTAGCGGATCGAAAATTCTCGATATTGTCGCTAATACTGAGCGCTTCGTCAGAGTTTTATCATCAAAATTTATATTTACCGCGTAACTCAATGTGTCTGATTTTGGATTCCACGCGATTCCTAAAGTTTTAAATTCCTTATTGTCGTGATACTGTATTAGTTTGTCTTCATTTTCTTGATTACCTAATATCGAATTTAAAATGTCCTTTTCATTTGAACACCATTTTCTTAAAGGAAGGTTATCGTTATTGAGAATATTTGTTATTTCATCGTATATTTCTAAAGCCTCATGTTTCGTGTCAACACTGATCAATAAATCGTCCATATAAAATGAATGTCTTATAAATTTCGATGTGCGTGGATATTTTTCAGCGAATTCTAATGAGAGTTGTTCTAAAACCTTAGTTGCGAGATAACTTGCGGATGCTGTCCCGTATGTCACTGTATTGAGATCGTAAACCTTTATTGGCTCTGATTCGTTATAACGCCATAGTATCCGCTGATATTTTCTGTCTTCCGGGTGTAATATTATTTGCCTAAACATCATTTTTATGTCTGCACTCAAAACATATTGATGTAGCCTGAGACGTGTTACAATTGAGAAAAGATCATCTTGAACGTTAGGACCTACAAGTAATAAATCATTCAGCGATATACCTTCATTGGTTTTTGCGGACCCGTCGAATACAACTCTGCAACGAGTTGTCGTACTGCTTGGTTTTATTACCGGATGATGTGGCAATATATACGAGGGCTGTTCAATGTTTCCGTCGAAATTTTTATGAATGTCATATGTCCCATCGATTCATATTGTTTTAAAAATTCCGTGTATTCTGCCCTCAAATTATCATCGCGCTTGAATCTGTTCTCGAGAGGTGTAGGCGTTTCAATGCGAGCGTTGCAGAATCGCCTAAATCTGACATCTGTACTGAAAAAAGTAATCTGACTATAAATCTGCCATCAGAGCTACGACTCGTCGTTTTTTCAAAATACTCTTCACAATACTGTTCTTCCTTGATCAGAATATTCTCATGCGGAATTTCTTCAGTTTTCCAAAAACTTGTTAATGATTCATTTAGCATTTCATTTGATATAGTTTGCGTGAGATTACAAAATGATTTACGATTTGAATATTTGAGCAAATTGATCGAGCCCGTGACTATCCAACCTAAAGTAGTTTCTTGTAAATTAGGTTTGTTTTTCCCAAGTTTGAGTTGATTCGGACATAAAAGATCATAAAATATATTAGCTCCGAGAAGAATGTCAATATTTTGTGGTTTATTAAATTCTGGATCAGCTAGCGTGATGCCTGTCGGTAATTTGAATATATTTTCATTGAATTCTGTGTACGGAATTTTTTCCGTAATCTTGTTTAATACTAAAAACGTTAAATCGTATTTGAATGAAGTTGATCGAGATTTGATAGTGGCTCTTGTTTTCTGTGTGATAGTCATAACATTTTGATTTATTCCCGTAATAGGTATGCGAGAATCTTCACAAAGCAAATTCAATTTCTTGGAAAGTCCTTCTGTGATTAGATTACTCTGACTACCAGAGTCCAAGAGAGCCTTGCAAACGTGAGCATTTCCGAGTGTATCATAAATTATTATTTGGGCTGTTGATAATAAAACTAACTGATTATCGCGTGTATTTGTGTTAGAACCTTGCAATACCTTGTTTGCCTGTTCTGTGCTCATATGTATTTGTGCCGAGCCTTGCGAACTACCTTGTTTGTTCGTAGATTGAATGCTCGGTATGATCTCTGATTGAGTACCACTGTTAGCATTATAACAGTTGCTTGTTAGTATGGGTGTTATTTCTTCCGTATTTGTTACGAGATTGGTTGAGATTTCGGAAATATCCGCATTTGATGAGGTGGCAACTTGTTGTAAATTATTGTTCGAGTAATGTGCTTGATTGCTATTGTGAAGTAAAGTATTATGATTCAAGTTGCATCGTTTACAATTGCCTGATTTACATGCCCATTTCAAATGACCAGGTCTAAGGCAATTACTACAGAGTCGTAATCTTTTGATTTCTTCGTATTTTTTGCTAATTGGCAATTTAATGAAATCTGCACAATTGTGAATGAAATGAGGTGCCTTGCAATAATGACATGATATATTTAGCCCGTTATTGGTGACTGGAAGTGAGTGTTCATGTCCTCTTTGCCTTTGATAAGTTATATGTGACGGTAACTTACAACCTTGATTATTTGCTATTCTTTGCGTATTGTAGTTGGATTTTTTATTGTTATCCGAGAGAGTTTCGAATGTGAAACATTTCTTATTCAAAAAGGTAATTAGCTGATCATACGTGGGGCATTCATCATTTTCTAGTGAGTTTTCCCATTCGAGGTTCATGAAATTGTCTAATTTTGATGTAATTAGGTAGACTAAGAGAATGTCCCATTGATCCGTGGGCAATTTTAGATTCTTGAGTGCACCTAAATGATGTTGAACCTTATCCGTGAGTTGTCTGAGTGATGTGGCTGAACCTTTTATGACTACTGGGAGATCAAAAATTGCTCTGACATGAGTGTTAATAATAATTCTTTTATTCTGATACCTCCTAATGAGTGAATCCCATGCTACTGTATAATTGTTGTCAGAAATTTGTAATGAATGAATTATTTGCGCTGCATCATGCTTCAAAGAAGTCTTTAGATAATAGAATTTTTGTATGTTTGTCAAACTCGTGTTTTCATGAATCAATTGTGAGAAAGTATCGTGAAAATTTATCCATTCATCATAGTTTCCTGAAAACTTGGAAGATGTATTGTTGGTAATTTCAAATTTGTTACCTGGTTCGTGTTTGTTGAGATTGCATCAGTAATTTGAGTATTATTACGCGTGTTGGTTACCTTTTGAGATTGTAGTTCAACTGAAAGACCCTTTGCCTTTGCAATTGCTTGATAAAATGCCGTTTCTTGTTCTTCGCGCTGTTCTTCTTCGCTTTTGTCTAGTACTTCTAAACGCGATTGTATAATATCATATTGTTCGAAAACCGATTCGATTTTATTCAATCTTATTTCCAGTTCGATTATGTTATCTTTTCCTACTGTATTCATGAATGCTTGAAAACGTGTTAATTGACTCTTTAATTTACCTCGTGTTTGTCTTAACTCCTTTACTTCGTTTTCCATCGTGATTATGAAGTTTCAATTCGTGATAATATGAATGAATGAACAAGAATTCGTATTTACAGATCGAGAAATACCCCTTTTTTATAGGTTGGGAGATTGTCAGGAAAAAGGAAAAATGAGTTTTTACTTGTGTCGTTGCTGCTTTGCTATTTCGTTGGCCTTGATTCTAAACGGCTGAGTAGACTACTGTATCTGAAGAGACGCTTACTACTGGAAGGAATGCTTCTTTTGTCGAGGACTGCACAATTTTTCTTCTGGTTGCTGGCAATACGTCCGGTTCGAATTGGACCAAAAATGTTTCTACGTGGCTTGCTGAAGGACCACCCTTACGGGAATTGATTGTGAATGATAAACGTAGTCGAACTTTAATGCTTTACTGCTATTTCTGTCGATTTGTACAGATTTTAGATGAGAGCTTTTTCTTGACAATGTCTCTGTCACTCTTGTCATATCATTCTTAATATTTTTACCTAACGACAGTTCTATACAGGGCTATGCTATGTTACATAACAAAATATATAAAATTATCGATTGTCCAACATTTAATCAACTTGTTTGATATTTGGTCCGTTCCGCATGAGTTTTTCAGTTTATTTATTAACTGTACCAACTCCCTTTCAGTGATGGGAGACATAAAGAAAGTGGAGGCATTGAGTGGGATGTTACTTTCAAAAATCGAGTATCTAATGAGAAATTTTCAGACAGAGGCTTTGTAAAGTGAGCATTGAATTTTTCAGCTAATATTTCCCCCGTATATTGTATACTGTTTTCTAATAAAATTAGTTCATGTTTATTGGTTTGCTTTTTTGGAAATCGTTGATAATTTTCCATGTTGTTTTAGATTTGTTGTCAGAATTAATAATTAATTCATCATGATATTTTATATTTATAGCCTTTAGTTCTTCCCTATATTCTTTGTTAGCTTGCCTGCAAATTTCATTATAGTTGGGGTCATTCTTTGCTAGCATATTGTACAGTGAAACTCTATTCTTTAGGTGTTCTAGCTCGGGGGACATCGTTATTTTCGGATCAGATTTTTTCCTCCGTGGTCCGGTAGATACCTTTCTTGATGGGAAAGATATTTCAAAATAATATAAAAGAAGCTCTGTGAAAGCCTCATATGCCAAGTTAGGACACTGTTGCGCAAATATCTCTATCCAGTCTTCGTGCTGCAGGTAATCACGGAATATCCTTATATTGTCATCACAAAAATCCCGACGATAGAAAAATTTGTTGTCTCTACCATTGCTGGTTTTGTTGTGTGGATTAGTAGCAATTTTCAGGATTTGTGAGTAATGATCAGATAAATTAAGGTCTACTACTGCTACATTGTAGGGGTAATTTGTCTTAATTAAAAAATTATCAATGCATGTCATGGAATTTGCCTTTACTCTTGTTGGTATTCTTAAACTAATTTTAATGTTATAAGAGGAAAGCAAGTCTTCCAATCGTGTTAGGTTGGCACTATCAACCATGAAATTGATAATATGATACGATACGATACGATACGATACGATACGATAGATACGATACGATACGATACGATACGATACGATACGATACGATACGATACGATACGATACGATACGAGACGAGACGACACTTATTGAATGTTTCGATGTATATTCAAGAATAGAAAACATAGCAGCTACGTACATAGCGAAAATGGTTCAAGGGGTTCAATAATTTCCTAATCGCATCTGGAACAATGGATGACAACCAAAAAAAAGCTATGAATGAATGAAGGAATATATTTCTCCTAAGAATTACTTAATTATAATAGAAATAAATTGGGCAGTTAGCAAAAAGGAACATATTTCAAATTAAACTTCAAGTACCGTCAAATGGGGGAAGTGAAACAAAAAACGCTTTTTTTTGAATATTCCGAAACTACAAATATTTAAAAATCTGTAAAAAATAACGTATGTTGTTTGGGGCTCACCTGTCAAGATTAACCTATTTTGCTATTTTCATTTTACTTGGAAGTGCCCATTTTTTTTGGCTGAAATGTGATTCACTTTACCCCTACTTTGGGGTAAAGTGAATCAGTGGTTTAAATCGCTGATAAAATCACTTAAGAAAATACTTTGGTAAAGTGAACCACTAAAAAGGTAAAAAAATAATAGAAACAAAATTATACACTTTGTTGCAGGAAAAATAAAAAATACTCAAATTTCCAATGGTTTATTCTAAATTCTTGAAGTCGACATGACTAATATTGAAAATAAACTTTCCTCTTTTAACTGATGAAACAGTTTTTTTAACCACTTGTTCTTGGTTTATAAGTGAAAAGTCTTCAATTTCAGGGTAAACAAAATAACCAGTCTATCTCTTTTGCCAGTAGGAAATTTTACTATTATGAAATCATCTGCTTTTATTTCCTCCTCAGTCTCATTATTTTCTTCCTCAGTCTTATTATTTTCTTCCTATGTTCGCATAGACATTTGCACCCGCCGCACCGCCGCCACTTCTCTTTGAACGTATTCTTGTTCGTAGTTGCATTTTCCCCCAACTCCTATTTTTTTTTTATATGTTCTTGGCATTCTGAAAGCAAAAACACTAATATTATTATTATTTATAAGATTAATTATTAACATTCCAAATTGATTCACTTTACACCGTAAAATGTATTTTTTGAACAAAAAAAATTATACAAAAAAGAGAAAAAAAATTTTAATATTAATATATTTATAAATCAATAAACAACACATTTGTAGCATAAATGTTTAAAAAAATTAATAAACAGAAGCTGTACAACTAAACGTTTCCAAGAAATGAAAAAAAATCACTAAGTAACCTGTTTACAAATATTTGTGTAGTACTTACGTTCATTTGAATTGCACACACACCTTCTAAGCGTTAGAGGTACACTGCCAACAAGTTGCGAAAGCGAAAACGTTTGTTTGTCAAGTTCTCCGTAGAGATATTCGCTACTTTGACCGAAAATGACCGAGTGGTTCACTTTACCCCATTTGACGGTACTATACTACTCACAAAATGTATACCTAATTCTACTAATGTATCTACTGATGTTGTTTGGTATATCATTGTTCATTCGCTTATGATGAAGGATCTTAATTTTCAAATGAAGATAAAAACTACTAAAATCTTTTGCCAATTGTGGTGAGAGATTGTCAAGTGATTCAATCAGGGTTTCTTTATTCACGATTTCTCGAAGTGTTGTTGATTTAAATTGCTTATAAACAGGACTATTATTGTAAATTTTTCTTTTTTGAGATGTTGCAGTTACAGAAAGTGTTTGTTTGAAACAAACGAATGATTTTTATGTGAATTTACCTTGTACATATCACTCATTCTTATTTGTGCAATTATACGAACGAAATAAATCGGTAGCCGAAAATGTAACTAGTTTCTTGCGCCTATAGAATGTGAAAAGTATTTGTAAAAATTCATTGAAGAAGAAAGAGTTACACAATTTGAATCTTTTTGGTAAAAACTTTTTTTAAAGCGATCAAGCAAGAAGTTTTTATTAAATATAAGAGATTCATGAGATAAATTGTTCCATATATCGGTGCAATTGGTTGCATCAAAAGACTATACAGTTGCCCAACCCAATTGTATTCAAGAGGCTTAGGCTTAGGCTTGTAACACATTTTTGGTAGCCTGTGTTCGCCAATTGCTAAAATATTCGAAAGCCAGTTCAAACATTATGTGAATATTGAAAAAAAAAAGACTGTTCCTGTTTCAAGACGAATGACATAACCTGGTGTGCTAACTGGTATATTAAGAAGCCTTTTGAAAAACTTGACTTGAATAGCGCGTTAGATCGATTTCCGATTCAATACTAGTATAACTAAGTCATCATCATAAAGCAGCATGATAACGTTGTTTTTTCCGTCAACTTTAAAACTGGAGAGTCCACATCTATGTATACAATGTCAGTGAGAGGAAATATGTACCAAAAACGAAAATTCTCAAGTTTTATCTATTTTGATCATATCATAAGAAGTGATAAACCAGTACAGAAATTATGATTTGATGCAAAAAATGGTGGAATATCACTAATTCACGGTTTCTATATGAAAAAGTTGATGATTCCGCTGAATATACAGTGCTTCTCAAAAGTCCCCTCCCCCCTCTTATTTTTGGAACGATTATACATAAACAAGTGAAATTTGGAAACTGAATATTAAAGGTTGTAAACTTCCCTACTAGTGATGATAGATGACGAAATCGTCAAAGATGACGTCACAATGCCATTGTGACCAATAATTTCAAATGGAACCATACACCTCTTTTAAAAGGTATCGAAAAAACCTATTCAATGATATTAATTTTATTTGTGTTTATGGCAGTTTTGGCAACTCGCTTTTTAAAAACGCAAAGCTGTGATGAATTAAATCAGTTGATACTAAAATTCCAAATTCAAGCTCCGCCTCTGGATAGTTGTCAAATAAGATGACGTTTCTGTTAGTCTCCCTAATTCGACGTTTTTGTAATTATCCAAGTTTTTGTACATTTAATAATTTGTGTATTGTTGATCGAACGTTTAATTGTTTTAGCAGCTTTTGGTACTTTCAATATTTTTGTACATTTTAATAATTTGTTAAACTGTTGTGAGCCGAACGTTTAAGTGCTTCAAGAAGCGAAATGGTACGTGCTTTAGGTGATAAAGTAGGAGCGATCCTAATTCTTGGTGAAACTGGCCAAAATATTCATGCAGCATAACGCATTTTTAATGAGAGGTTTCCCGATCGCCCCGTTTCGAGGACTTTTTTAAGGGAGCTTCTTCGTAAGTTTGAAACAACGGGTAGTATTAATGATGCGAAACAATCTGGCAGACCACAAATTTCTGATGAGAAAAAAATTGATATACTGGCAGAAGTAATAGTTAATTCTACTTCTTCAACAACTCACGTTGCATCTACCTGTGAAGTCAGTCGAAGTACAGTACACAGGGTGTTGAAAAAAAACAAATTTCATCAATACAAATTAAAAATGGTTCATCAACTCTCAGACGAGGACCCAGACCGAAGACTAGAATTTTGTGAAAATATGGAAACTAAAATTAACCAACAGCCAGACTATGTCAGAACAATTTGTTTTAGTGACGAAAGTACTTTCTATCTGAATGGAAATGTAAATACACAGAATGTGAGGTATTGGAGTGACGCAAATCCTCACCTGTTTCGTGAAACACATACCCAATTTCCCCAGAAGGTGAATGTTTGGGCAGGTATCCTGGGAAACCACATCGTTGGGCCTCTTTGTTTAAATACTAATTTAACTGGTGAGGCTTATCTGGAGCTGTTGTAAAACGCAATAGAACCGTTAATCCTTGAAATTTTGGAAGATAATCCAGATGAATTCGGCAATTTGGAAATAACATTCCAACAGGATGGTGCTCCTCCACACTATTACGGTGCAGTAAGACGGTATTTGGATGAGGAGTATCGTGGTAGATGGATTGGACGACGACGTTCAACGGAATGGCCAGATCGATCACCGGACCTCACACCTTTGGATTTTTTTCTGTGGGGGTACCTCAAATCAAAGGTTTACGCCACTGAACCTGACAATATTGACGTTTTAAAACAACGTATTGTTGCAGAATGTGAGGCTGTTTCCGCAGACACATTTGCAAAAGCACGAGAAGAGTTTAAAAATAGGATATTTTACTGTCAGGAAGTAAATGGAGGTCACTTCGAGCAATTTCTTTAAGTAGATACTGATTCTTAAATCTGTAATCAATATCATACTGAATGGAATTTAAATTTTAATGTTTACTAATGAGCCATTAAAACAGCCATAAACACAAACAAAATTAGTATCATTGAATAGGTTTTTTCGATACCTTTTGAAAGAGGTGTCGCTTGCCGTAGGGTTCCATTTAAAATTATTAGTCATAATGGCCTTGTGACGTCATCTTTGACGATTTCGTCATCTATCATCACTAGTAAGGAAGTTTACAACCTTTAATATTCAGTTTCCAAATTTCACTTGTTTATGTATAATCGTTCCAAAAATAAGAGGGGGGAGGGGACTTTTGAGAAGCACTGTATGTTTTTTTCCATTCTTTGAGGTGTCGAAAGATGTTCGATAGTATTACGATGAATTTTGTAGACATTTCAGCAAAACACTTTCAAATAAAATGATGGAATCACTTTCATTTCCGTAGAATCAATGTCTGAAATTATGAAAATACCAAATTTAGATTGAATATTGAGAATTTTTTTTCAAAAACTTATGAAATTAAACAAATTATTTTTCTTTTTCAGAATATATCATTTTTAAAATAACTCAGAAGTTGCCATAATGTGAAAAAACGAACTCCTCAAGTTTCATCTATGTTGATCATAAAAAGTGATAAACCAGTACAGAAATTATGATTTGATGCAAAAAATGGTAGAATATCACTAATTCATGGTTTTGAATTCCCCATTCTATATGGAAAATTTTTGAATATATGATTTTTTTTTCATTCTTTGAGGTATCAAAAGATGTTCGATACTATTACCATGAATTTTAGCGAAACACCTTCGAATAACATTAAAACCGGAGACTCCATACTTCCATACCGACGGAAAAAATCCTCAATGTCTGCCACGAAAAGAGCAAAAATTAAAGGACTCAACGATTCACCCTGTAAAACATAGATATTTGGTTTTGGTGTATTCTGCACCACTGCGTACCCAAATTGTAGCCTTATCATAGAGATTCTTCAGTAGTTTCATTATTTGGGCACTCAAGACCCACACCCAGTTTGCGCCACAGTAGAGAGAAATCAAGTGAGTCAAATTCCGTTTTAAAATCTACAAATCGACCAAAAACCTTACGTCGTTTAAGTCTCAATTGTAGCTGGATTACTGAAGACAACGTGTAAACATTATCCATGCATGCTATATTTTTTAGAAACCCTGGTATTATTCGGTAAGTTTCTGCCCACTCAGCGATTCTCGAAAGCAATATAAATTTACCTACACACTCATCCGAATGTCGCAATTTTTCTACGAACAATTCGGACAAACCACGGAACCACATAATTAGGTTGGGACATGATATAATCGGGGGTAATACCACAAGAGCTCAGATTTGCCGGATATTTTTTGCGGTTGTTTTCGAATTCTTACTTTCATTGGCAATTTAAAGAGCGTAGCTCGAGTGATTTTGTCAGAACAGATCAAGTTAAATTACATATATGAAAGTAAGTATGAGAAAACCATCGTAAAAAATATCCTGCTAGATCTGAGCTCGCGTGGTATTTGATAAGACAATTCCATGAATGGAAAACTCAATTCAATTAAACTTTATTTAACTAACTAAAAGAACAATAAGTATAAGAATAATGTTTAGAAAGAACAATAACCTTGTAAGTTCTTTCGCTTATAATTACGTGCATCACGGGATTTCTTAGATGCCAAATCAGTGAAAGGGTTGAAAGTAACATTACATTTTTCGAAATACATGCTTTGCAACATATTCGCTGTTGTGTTCCACATTGTTTTCACCATGTATTCTTTATAATCTTCCCCATTCTGTTTCTTCATATTAAAGCCCCAGTCCATCAATATTCCTGCCACATTTTCCACTGACTGTTCGGTTTCCAAACTGAAGTTTCGTTGTTTACAGAATTCACTAAATTGATTCCAAATGGAGGAATGCCTTTTTTGTATTTTCTGGAGTTGATATTTCAATCTCCCTCATTTCTGCCTCGCAAATATTTCCCAATCTCGACATATTTAATTCTGTTTTTGACATTGACAACGCTTGATAAACGAACAATGAATGCTAGCGTTGCTACGGTAACGTAATTTATCCGATTTTTTTATCCACTTGCATTTCTGTTCCTTCCTATTTAGCCGATAGTAAACTACGATTTTTGTACTCACAAATGGGAATTATATGTGAGTGGAATTGTCCGTATAAAACCACTTTTATTACAGAGATTGATCACTAAAACAATTACCGTTGAAAATAACTATTTGCCATAATTTTCGTAAATCATTAAAATGGGTAATTCTCATTCTGTGCATTTGTACCGTGATTCATTTCTGTGACCCCATCGCACTATACGTTGGAATGACAGTCGATGAAGAACTTCTGAGTGCAGTGGAGTAAAATAAAGAGAACGATAAGGAATATAATTAAAATCCTATCAGATATTTATAAATTTTGGCAATCCATCTATTGATGGAACTATGCAAATACATCATACCTCAAGAGATGAGTTATTTTCAATATTCGTAAAGTGTAAGTACATTCATATTTATTTAATCACCTAATTTTGGGAACTCACAACTAGACAAAAATTACAATAGGTCTTGTACCCTTGAAAGTGGCGAACACGTCGCATCTATTGTAACCTGCTACTTCAAAGTTATAACCTCGAAATTGCGCGGACCAATCCACGGTCACTTAAAAATCAAGAAAAATTGTCTATTGAAAACTCGTAACCTATTTCATTTTGAATGAATATAATTCATGTTTCACGTAACAGGTAAAACAAACTTGTAAGCCACAATAAAATAATTTGAGAAAAGTTAGGTTAGATTTTGTCATCGCGCGGACCAATCCACGATTACTTGATGGTGAATTTTACAGGTAATTGTAACTATGAAGTGACTATCATTGAATGCGAACTTTGGTTATCACTTATGGAGAGAGCAAGAATGTGGCAACCATCATTATAGATCACATTGAAGGTTTGATGAAAGTTCCTAAAACGACACCGAAACTATCATACTCTATTGAAAGTGATTGCGACTTCCAAGTGATATTTGAGTGGTACAGAATGATTACCGCAACGGTTATTTTCCTCATTCAAGTTTGAAAACTTTTGAGGTGATTCTGCTTAGTGGCCATAATGTTCCAGACAACTCAATTGACACTAACAAGTTATAGAACTGTGTAGTGGCTACCATAGATGGGAATTACGTGACTAAAACTATGCAAATATAAAAATTTGTTATTCTTAGTGTATAGTGGTGATTACGTAATAACCACCGAGTCGAAGTTGCAGTATCAGTTTCCGTCACTATGCTGGCTTGGGCATTTATTGCACTATTTTTTTTACGCTGTCGGAAACGACCTGAAAATTCATAAAACTTGTCAGTAACTTTTGTAACATTTTTTAAGCAGCAGCCCTTTTTCTGTTTTTTTAGGGGTTGTAAACATGCGATAGCTTTTTTAAGTGGTTATATCGCCGGAAGAACCTGCTGTTACCGAAGTACTGTGTTATTGGAAATGAATAATAGTTTGAAAAAACTAAAAAACACGTTTCTATAGAAAACCAGACTAAAAAAATAGAAAATAAGAAAAAAAATCATTTTATTTAAAAAAAAGCGTGGGGTGCATGGTATCGCCTCGGTGTGTAATGTACTATAGAATAATTGATACCATGCACCCCACGCTTTTTTTAAAATAAAATATATTTTTTTTTATTTTCCATTTTTTTAGTCTGGTTTCTATAACGTGTTTTTAGTTTTCAAACTATTATTTATTCCTACTTAGTGTGGTTTATTTATAAAAGCGTGTTTTTTCAGTTTTTTTTTAACTATTGTTTTTATTATTTTTTTGCAAATTGAAAAATTGAATAATCTTATCAAATCAGGTAATCACAATCTCCGACCCCAAAAACCTCCACATACCAATTTTGAATAGAATCAGACCATAATCACAGAACTCGGCCGCCATTTTGAAGCCGCCATCTTGAATTTTCCAATTTTTAAAAAGAATCATAATATTCGACCCCAAAAACCTCCACATACCAATTTTGAATAGAATCAGACCATAATCACAAAACTCGGCCGCCATTTTAAAGCCGCCATCTTGACTTTTTCAATTTTTAAAAAGAATCATAATATTCGACCCCAAAAACCCCCACATACTAATTTTGAATAGAATCAGACCATAATCACAAAACTCGGCCGCCATCTTGAATTTTCCAATTTTCACAAAAGAATCATAATATTCGACCCCATAAACCTCCACTATGTGGTGAACACACTACATCGAATATTTCAAATATAGCCATATGTAAACTGAAACTGAAGAATGCCAATATAATAAATCAATTTTCGTTCGAAATCAAAGGCGGTTGCGTTAATAATGTAACATCCCATAAAAATATCAAAGAAACTATTAAATCATGACAGCTACGATCTAACCGCTAAACCACATCGCCCTTATTACGACGGGACAGTTATTTTTATCTCTATTGAGCTCAAAGGCGCGACTAGGTAATTAACGATTCTTCGACAACGGGGATAAAACATAAACTCGTAAAGATCGCTTCTCAAAGAGACCGCTGTAACATTAATGACCCATTAAATTAACATATCATGGCGGCGTGTCAACTCAAAGGTGTACTCGCCGACACATAAGTAATATTTTATTGTTTTCGGGCGGTATCGTTTGAATACCGAACGCTATATATATAAGATTCTCTCTAAAACAGATCATCATTCGTTCAGAATCTAGTCGTCGAACGAGTCATTCAGTACAGAGCTAGTTCTGCTTCATTATGAAGCGAATAGAAGTAAAGTTTAATTTCAATTAGAGAAGATGAAGTCTCATCTTCCTACGCTAAGTAAGCGTAGACTCCGTTCAGTTTATCCGAAGTAGCAAATTAATCAACCATATGCAGAATCATAGTGAAAGTGTAACGCATCAGAAATCATCTCAGTCATAATTAAATGAATGGAATTAATATTTATCAAGAAGCTAAATAATCATAGTACAACAAGTGAACGCGTAATATAATTCGGTAATAAAACGGAATAATTAAGTCTTAATTAAAATATTGTGTATTACTTCAGTGAGGGTAAGAAATCAAACTGTTTATTTGGCAAGGTATATATGTATAGGGTAATAAGAAAATATTTCATTATTGATTTCCTAGTAAAAGAGATTATTGATTTGTTAAAAGTAAGATTATTATCAATTGTTCAAAATAACTGAAAAACAGTTATTTTAATTGTCAGCCCATATTGTTTCTCATTTTAAATTATTGTTTATTCAATCTCATTTTGACTTTCTATACATTTTCTCAGTAAATTATACCAGGTGTATCAATAGTTGTTTTTATATTTTAGAAAATACATATATATATTATTACAAGTCCTAATTGTATTATTATTCCGAAACAATCTGAAGTTGGTCATTGTACTGTCAAATTAAGTCCCCCGCTTCATTACATACTGAGTGAAACAAAATCTTAAGCCGCTCTGAGATGTTGTTTCGTTATTGGTCAATAGACTGATAACCCTCGGTATGGTTAAGGCATAGCTAAGTTAACAAAAACTAACGAGCAGCTATGATATTTGGTGTCAGGTGTGGGGTGGATTTACAGAAAAATAACGTTTATATGTTGATTTTCGCAAAAGATGTCAAACTCAAATTTCCTCGATGCAAATAAGAATGAAGATATAGTAAAAAAATTGTTTTTCTCGTAAAAATATCATCAGAATTTGTGTAGTTAAAAGTGTGCATATACTGCAGTTTGCACTAAGGTTGTCATATTGGAAATTCATCTGGAAAAATATAATTGCAAATATAGAATATTTTTTTTTAATATTGTTTGTGGAATGCTAAAAGGGAATTAAATTGTAGAAATACTCGGCGAAGATAATCATTTGGTAACGAATAAGGTCAGAAAAGTATTGAAAAATTGGAAAAAATAATAAGAAAAGCATTTAGAAAGTAATATCAGTACAGAGAGTTTGACGAGTGGAAAATCAAAACATATATAGCGTTTATACAAGGCTGATCTCAGAAAGTATTCGGAAAGGAAAGTGCATTTTTTTTATTCAATGGGGATTTTTATTAAAATTATTAAATCATGGAAACTCCGACAACAGTGCCGTGGACTGGTAGGATTAACTATGAACCTACCATTACTATCAGTGTGGATAATTTACCTTCTTTTAATGGTACTACAGATATCAAAGATTTTATTCGTGAAATTGAGCATTTGGCAGCTGTAGCAAGATGGACAGACAGTCAAATAAGTTCCATAGTTAGATTAAAATTGACAGGAATCGCCAGATTATTTATAGATACAGATGATAAATTAAAAAATACAATAAATTGGCCTGAATTTAAAAAGGAATTATTGCAGCAGTTTAGCAGATTGAAATTACCTGGAGAAGAAGAAAAAGAATTTTTGAATTATCAGAAAAATAGTGAATCAGTTAGAAATTTTTCCATAAGATTGAGAGCATCCGCAGCGAAATTACGAAAATTTACAGGAATTAATAGGGTTGATGATGTATTAAAGCAAAAATTTTAACAAGATACGCTTGTGAAATTTTGTATGGGATTGATAGATCCTGTAAGGAAAAAATTTTTATCTGCCAGTCCTGTCAGTTTAAAAGAAGCCATCAAATCAGCAGAGGAAGAAGAATTAATTGAGACACTAACAGCTCAAACTAATATGAATTTTAGAAATTTCAATACGAATAAAATAGTGTGTACACATTGCAATCGTAAGGGTCATGAAGAATCAAATTGTAAGAAGAAAAATTGTGTATGTTATCATTGCGAAGAATTTGGTCACCTCTCATATAGATGTCCAAATAGAAATAGCTTTCGAAATGAGATATTAAGTGAATCAGGACCATGGTTTTCCGACTATGCTAAGGGAAACAGATTTAGAAAATTTGGAAAAATAAAGAAACCAAGAAAAAGGTTTTCTAACTATTCAATGGAAAATAGATTTCGAACTCAGGGAAGAATGAACGAACAAGGATGTAGATTTATCAATCAATCAAATAGAAACCGATACCAGAATTTTGGGAGAGTAATTGACAGAAGACAAACAGGAAATAGTTACGCGAATGGAAATAGTCCGAGAAAGTATGGAAAAATGTCCGGATATAACAGGAATTTAAATGGAAAGAAGCAAGAAAAGAATGTACTAACCTACGGTGAAGGTGAGGAACAGAATAACGGTATTAATTTAGATAACGAACATGGTAATTGGCTAAAAAGTTTGGATGAAATGGGAAAAAGGTTTGAAGACATGACCAAATTGATAAAACATTGGATGGAATCAACTTTTGACGAAAAGCTAAATTTTTCGAGGGAGTGCACGCCCAAAACGAATTGCCGAGTAATCAAAAATGGATTTTCACGCCATGAAATGAGTCCAGCCGGCTCGAATCGAATGGAAATGTCCGAAGATAGTAAAGTGTATGAGACACTAGGTTTCGAGGAAGCCGATTCAAGGGAAAAGTATGGAAAATCGGCTAGGAAGGAAGATAACACAGGTAATCGATTGAACAAGCCAAATATGATTGATGATTTGACAGTGACATCATTCATAAAACTAGATGAAGATAGAAAATTGCCAAAGGTGGAAATTGAAAAATCCATGAAAATAAGCAAAGGTATTGACAAAACCGGAACGCCCTGTACACTAGGAAGGATAGTCAAGCGAGACAGCCGAAAAAGTTCAAAAGACAGTCGTAGTGAAAGAGCCAGCTCATTCAAGAATGACACTTTTTCAACCAGAACAATGGAAGGAATCAATGATCTGAAAACGACCATCATGAATAGTACGCCACTCGAAAGTGACAGTCTAAAAGTAGAAATTTATTCGAACAATGGAAAAAAGATAATACGGACAGGTATGAAAGTTTTGAGAATGAAAATATTTAAGAAGGTAGCAAACTATATACAGGAAGTATCGGAATTACAGAAGCTAATACATCAAAGAATTTAGGGAAGATGATCGATGAGCACATAGGAAATCGTGGAAAGGCAGTCTAAAAGGTAGATATAGAATCACCCAAGGAGATATTCTACCCTCCAGGAAGTTGAAAAGGCCAAGAACCTCGGAATGATAGTCCAAAGAAAGTACTTTCGCAGTAGACGAAAATCAAAAGGCTAATTTTATTCGTCCAACGACAAGAATTTGCCCCCGATTATTGAATATATGCATAGTTAAAAAGGAGTTACATGAATTCGGAAAAAATTTAAAATTAAAGAAAATAGCCAATAATGAATTTTCAACATCGAAAAAACGTATTTATGGTACGAGATTTGAAAAGAAAATACCGAAGAAAATAAGGAAGTAGTTAAAGATATAAAAATCATCGAAACCGTAGCCAGTCAAAGGAAAATCTAAATTTAGGAAGTCATAGCTTGAAAATTCAGAAATCCCACAAATTGGAAACAGAATTGAACACATGAACCGACTGAAAGTTAATCAGAGAAGAAAAAATTTCCGCAACTAGAAATAGGCAGGAAATTATTTTAGAAAATAAAAGGATAGTAACGTTAAACCAGAGCGTCCTGTATATGGAAAATATTATATTCGTTTAGGAATGGTAATCAAACTCCTAAAAATACGGTAGCATGCCACGGAAAACGATCAAACTTTTCTCAAGAAGAATAATTTGTTGAAAAGATATCAAAAGGAATTAAAGTGAACATAGTATACAGAGGAAGAATTCCGCCAATTCATAGAAATACTAAGAATCAGAAATATGAGTAGAAATTTTCTAGTGAGTGTAGGGAACTTAAAGAGAATAGTTAGAATATATGGGGAGGAAAAAGTTAGAGAATGGAACTTCAGGACGAAAGAATAATTTTGCAACAATTGCAGAAAGAAATCCAAGCGGAAATAAAGGAAAAACCATGAGAAAGATCAAGAAAAGACCCATAGAAAACCTAAAAACACTAGCAGAAAGTAATCAAAATAAATCATCAGAAGACGAAGGGAAAGTATTCCGGAGATAAATCATAGTTATCAGACTAGAACACGTGGTACAGTAAAAGAGTTTCCATGGATTTATTCCAAAGCAAAAGTCAAAATAAGTAACTTTCAAAAGTTTTCTGAAACAAAATTTGCTTGATGTTTTGTGGGTGCCTTCCACAGACCACATACCCCTAGACACATCACGTAGGTTACTTCCAGTGCTGCCAAGGTGAGAATCCTGAATTACACAGAAATACCCACCGACATAACCTTAATCTAGACCGCTAGAGTTCATATCCCCATCACTCGAAAAATTCATCCAAATAGAATTTACGTAAACGTGTCTGCGCAAAGCGCAGAAAGCACAAATAATGTCATTTCAGACATTGACATCTAACGAGGAGCCATTATGTGTGATTTTGAATCGTCACAGACACAAAATGCGCATACTCTAAAAAGCTCTTTGATATCTTGTAATTGGATGAATTCCATAGAATTGTAATTATAATATACTGACTAGAATGCGTTTCAAGCTGCGCGAAATGTCCCATGCATGGTGGCCGCCATTGTTGTTTATGTCCTCCTCGCAGTAGCGGAACAATTCCAGTGGCATTCTTGTAATGGAAAATAGTTTTTTTTTAATAAATGATGCATCAAAGGTACAGACAATTGTGAATATAAATGTATTATGTTATGTAAAAATGTTTACTCTTCCACCCATCTATTATATGAAGATATATGAGACATGTTTTACATATCCTTATGATTGAATAGGTATTTCTATCAAGATTTTTTATTGCACTATTACATTAATATTTGAAAAATGAGTAAGTTATAAGGTCACATTTGATATGGGTGCCAGATCATAGGGGGTTCAGAGATAACAAAGAAACAGATTGCCTCGCCAAAGAATAACAAACACACAATTTCCTGACTCAGAAACTTTCTGTGGAATGTCTCAAGTCCATAAGAGAGAAGAGTTTCGATCCTGGGAAACATGAAATGAAATCTCACCTGAATAAAGTGCCAGGATAAAGACAATAAGCGAAAAGGCTATTTGAGCCTATCCCAAAGAAAGTTGAAAAAGCTTCTCGAGTTGGACAAGAAATACTTGAAATTGGTAACGAGACTCTCACTGGACACTGCCCTCTGAGGTATATTTTTAACATTGTATTTATCCATTTTCAACCGACAAAACCCAAAAAAGGAGGAGGTTCTCTAGTCGACGGTATATTTTTATGTATGACCACGCATAACTTTTTACAGAGGAGTCCGATGATTATTTTTCATTGGATAGGGCATACTCGAAGTTGGTCCCAATTGAAATTGAAAAAATCCACTCTAAGGGTAGCAAAATGGAAAATATTTATCGTTCACCCTCTGAATGTTGATCCGTTAACCGATTCTATCAGGCATAACTTTGTACTGGGTTTTCCGATTTGGATGATTTTTTTATTACCTAGGGATATACCTCATAGTTGATCATATTTGGGTTCGAATGAATTAATCCACCCTATGGGTAGAAAAATAGGGAATGATTGATTTTCACTTGTGAACATTGGCACACATGTAGTTGACATTGACAGGTCGCTATTGTCATTATTGTTCTCCTACATCCGTCACAATAATAACATTCTATGGAGGGATGGAATTATATACAAAGTGATGAAATGAACTCACCAGAACTATCAAAAATAATTTATATCATATAACAATAAATAGTTGAAGTAGATAATCGTATTACTTAACTGTTATTAGTTGAAGTAAGGTGGGTAAGTAAGTATTTTGGAATTAATCGAAAGTTAAGTAATTAGTATATTTCAGCCACAAAAAATTGAAAAATAAAAACTTTTTAACAAAAAATTTAACCGACGAAAAACGGAACTGAAAATTGAAAAATAAAATAAACTTCCTTACGCCCACTTGCACCGTTTTTACCTAATCTACTGTTAAATAAAACTAGGATTATATTTTTAATTATAGATTTTGTTCAGCCTTCTTGCACCGTTATTTTTTGAACTACAGTCAAAGTTAATCCTATTATTTGGGAACTTTTATAAAAATTGGTATTGATGAGTTATTAGCTAACTTCGTAGCTGTTGGTTTAACATCAAAATTTTGTTTAGTTGTCATGAGCGTCGATTTATTTTTGAAACACGAAAGCAGACTGGATACAATCAGTCTGCTTTCGTTTTTATATTGATTATTATTCATAAACTGAGAGCTTGAAGAAGTGGTTGCCCCAATAATTGTTTTTCTAAGTGCGAATTTACACGATCCAATAAAATTGATCAATAAATTGAACAATAAAATTGACCAATATGGGCTATATTTACACCTGACAATTTATTGGTCAATTTTGGCAACAGTTTTTACTCAGGAATACCAACATACTGACAAGAAATGGTTGAATTATAGGAAAAGTTCCGAATATTACTCAATAGCGTATTGAATTGATTCTGATACATTCTTAAATATCGTTTGAATTGATTAGGATCTGAACTCAGAATTTTCGTGAACTAATGTCAAGTTTCCTTTCCCTTTTCTCAATCAAGATCCACAATCTACTATTCTCCATCTGTCTTTATATTCAGCAATGCACATTGCTGCGAATTAATGCATCGTAAATTATGTTTTTTTTTTCGCAATATCATTTTCTCGCGGTTAATGATAGGGTGTATGAAATCGCGTAAATGATAACGTATAACCTGAAAATATTTGTTCTAGCAGGCATCAATCCATGGCCGAAAGTTACTGCAAATTGTCACTAAAAATTGATGAAAAATTAGAACCGATTCTAAACTCATCAATTTATTGTCAAGTTCAAATTGACGACAATTTTCTGTTTACACCTAACAATAAAATTCAAGGTCACAAAATTGACCAATTTATTGGATCGTGTAAATTCGCACTAAGGACATGGCAACTACCAATGAAAAGAAGAGAAGTAGCAAATTTTCAAATAATGAAAATGTTATGCTGATAAATCTTGTATCCAAGTACAAAAATATTATTGTGAATAAAAGACTACTGGAGTCACCAACAATGAGAAAATAAAAGGCATGGGAAAACATTTGTCAGGAGTTTAATGCAGTCTCTCCAGGGAATACTTTAAGGAATAAAGACGTTCCAAAGAGATTTTATGAAAACAAAAAAAGGAATTACGCAAAAGGTAGCTGAAACGAAAATGGAACTGAAAAAAAACGGTGGAGGACCTCCACCAGATGAAAACAGAGATCCTTTTGATGATGTTCTTTTATCAATTGTTAATGAAAAACAGTGTCTGGACTACCATCAGAATTTTTGGAGATGTAAGCGATGAAGAACCAATTGCAGAACAGTCTTCATCTATGTTTAATGATAATATTGAAGTAATTTTTGAATGTGACAATAGTCTCCAACTGATGTTCGGTCACGAGTTCAGTCATTTCAGCAGAACATTTAGGAGAAAGATGATGGAAACCGTAGACTTTCTTAACTCTTTTCTGGATAGTCCCAGCATGCAGAGGTAAATGTATACTATTTGCATAAAACATGTCATGTTATTCATTTAAAATTCCAACAAAAAATATTAAGGATTTTCTTTATACATTTTAGTAAATACAAATTGCTAAACAAATAATTTTACAACCTATTCGGATTTGTAATTTAATTCAAATCTATACAGGGTGTCTCGAAATGAAACTGCCACACTTAAACTGCAGACGGAATACTTTCTTGCGTAAAAACGTCTAATGCACATAGATTCCAAGATGCTTTCTAATGGAGTTACAACCCTTTAAAGATGGAGCCGGAAAATAATTGTTATTCCCTAAACTGCAACTAGTTACATTTTTTTGAATTTCGGTCTTCATGTTACTGTTAATAAAAGCTAACCGAGACCTTGTGGTGAATTTGAAATTCAACATGGGGCTTTGCAGAAGGGTAATCATAATTCAATGTTTAAATGCCAACTATTACGGTCACCCTTCTCGCTTGAAATATAAATTGACTACTGGGTCTCGATTAAGCTCCCCTATCTGTGGTCTAACTATGGCTCTTTCATTTCGGGAAGTTTTGATATTTGTTCTGAATAAAAATACTAGTTTCTTCCTGACATTCTATGTGAAGGATTGTGAAGAACCACGTTGTGAAAAAAATACAAAGTGTCAGATCTACAAACCATCAGCTCCACTAAAGAAATGCCTATTTTCCCCAATTCAGTGCCTTCTACCTCAAAAAACATCAGCTCAGAAAAGCGAACATCAGGTGAGGTTTCATATTTACTAAGCTCCTAAAATGTAAGTAACTAATTTCAGTAGGCGCAAAACGAATAATCAACGATAATCATTAAATTACTTCAAAACATTATCAGAATGTCGTCCGTGCATCTCGACGCCATCATTTCTACGCTTTACCTAGCTTGTTTGTTTGGCGCCGTCCTTACATTAGTTTAGGAGCTTAGTTATTGGACTAAGGGTTTTTTTGATTTTCTGTTCCTTTTTTCGTCGGTTTAATTTTTTTGTTAAAAGTTTTTATATTCGTGATCTTTGCCTCTCGACTATACCGTATATTTTCATTGTTTGAGAATATTTTTTGCCATTTGTTTAAATTGTAACGAAGTTACTATTTTCCCCTATATTTATCAGCCAAAAGCTCCCTGTAAGGAATTAAACCCCGCTTGAAAGTAATAATAGGTCTAGAAATACCTTTTCCAGGTTCGTGATAAATCCGTGAATCACCCTTAACACGATAAATAGGTAAACACCATCCGTAACTCACGCCAATACCGCGAGGCGTGGTTGTGGAGAACGAATGATTGAAACAAAGCAATCGTACGTCACCCGCCCACTCTGGAGCAAGCACTTGAATCGAACGCAAAACTCGAGTCAAAGTCCCCACTGAAGATCGCATTCATTCACGTACGAACCAACAGTCCGATCGCCACCCAGCACAGTTGAGTCTAGACAGAGACGCGCACCGAGTGACGTCACAGCCTCGCCACCGAGAACATGACACTGTGTCCGAGCAGCCGTTGACGTCCGAAGGAAGGGAGGCCGATATTCTGGACGTTGGATCAAATGCAAAACAGTCAGTCGTTCCGAAGCAGCGAAAGCCAGCCAACACGCCAGAGAGGTTTTCCGACAAAAGCACGAGGTACAGCTGAGGCGCGCACCGAGCTGACGTCACAAGCACAAAAGGATTTTTAAAAAGCTGGGTAATTCTGTGAAAGTATAATTTGTATCGCAAGCGACAGAGTCCACAAAACGGCGCGCGCATAAGTCGTTCGAGAGGGATTCGGAAAGAGGGAGAAGCCGGCCGTAGTTCCGTTTCGACATATTTCAAAGATTCAGTAGCTTGCCCAGCCCAGCAGAAGCAGTCCGCGACCGACTAATTATCCAGAGGGAGCCAGAGACCGAAGCAGTCCCGACCGTCCCGGACCTTGCCAAAGCAGTAAGATCGGAGTTTGGTAAATATGTTGTATCAGGTAGAAGATATCAGGAAATGTTTGTAAGTACCACAGATGCGATGTGCGCGGTCGTAAGAGGCATATTTCATTTCAATGCTGTGCTGGTAATTTCTGCATACAGTCCGTACAATACCCCCCCCAGGCTTTGGTTGTTATTTACCCCTTGTAAAAGCACCCTCCTTGCTTTCTCGTATATAGTGCTGCCATGTGTTTATTTGTTGTGATAACAGGGCCGCCGTCAGCCGCCCTCACTGTATTTCATTATTTCAATATACCTGTTTATCCTGTTCCCAGCATTCTTTCATTTACTATCTTGAGTAGAATTTAAACATCTAGTGCGCAGTCGCCACAGGTTCGAAACCCAGTTGAAGGCAATTAAAGCCCCTTGCTGCCCCTGTTACAGTGTCACGACTATATTGACCCCTGGAGTGTCTTTCTTCACTGAGACTGCCCGGAGCAAAGTGGCCTTTTCCACTATAAAGCTAAAAGGTGGCGCCGGAAAAACCGAGGAATAGTGAAAAGCGCCAAAGTTTGATAATAGGGGAAACCCCTTCAAAATTGGCGCCCGAGCAGGGACCGTTTTATAGTATACCGAGACCTGTCATTTTTTGACAGATGTCAACTTTGACTCAAAGAGAGTCAATATGCCGAGTGACCCCTCGTTTAGTAGGTTTCCGGGTGTAGAACCGATTACCGTCATCCGTTTCCTTTTCAGGTTAACCATTCACGAGATAACGTGGGTGAAGAGGGAGAAAACAAGCTCTACGACAAGGACAGTTGGAAATCCGTGAAGCTAGTTCCGCAGAGTGTAGAACCGAAATCCGTTGAAGGCTACCGACCTGTCATTTTTTTGACAGATTGTCAAACTCGGCTCAGAAGAGAGCCGGCGTCCGTGCGGTACCTCCTTAACGAATATTCGAGTGCCAGAAGCGCCCCCGCCATCCGTTCGTCAATACAGGAGGTAGGTGCCCAAGATGCGTGCAAACTGAAGGAGTTGAGTTTCGACTGTGAACCAAGTAAGACGTGCAAGACTGAGAGGTGGAGTACCGACTGCGAACCAAGTAAGACGTGCAAACTGAGGGAAGTGGGTTTCGACTGTAAGACAAATTAAGACGTACGAGTTCAAGTATTCGCCAAAGATGCCGACGGGACTAGGAAGCCCCATCGCCGTGCCAGTGACCACCACAGGCCCGCCGGATCCCATACCCTGAGTCAGGTCGGAAGTGACCCCAACGACACCCGCGTCGGATGGGTATACCAGCTACGAAAGAGGAGCTAGAACACCGAGCTCGCGGATTTCGCTTGGATCAACCGGCACCGTCGACGAGAAGCGAAGGAGGATCATAAATTTCTCCGAGAAGGACGAGCAGCATCCACCGCACCGACCGTCATCAACCTGTTTCCGTTCCCCACGACGACCACGACAATCGCACCGCCGCCCGTATTACCCACCATTCGAGTGACGAGCACTGGAAACCCGATCATGGCAACGTGCTCACAGGGGACCCCAGTGGGAGCACAGGCCCCACTGCCGCCTACTACGGGTGTAGGGATGGCACCATTGAAAGTAAAGGACTGAGAGTGACTTTTAATGGGACCAACGACCCCGCCGCCTTCCTCGAAGATTGGAGGAGATCCGAGAGTCCCAAGGCATCACCGCAGACCGCCTCCTGCAAGCTATGCCAGAGTCACTGGAAGGGACGCCGGCCCTCTGGTTCAGAAACAACCGGGCATGCTGGCCGAGATGGGAAACTTTTGCACCGCCTTTCAGGACTTCTTCTTCCCCGTCAACTACCAGATTGACTTGGAAGTTGGCCATCAGCAGGAGGACACACAACCTGACAGAGAGTATGACAGCCTACATCACGGACCTGCAGACCATGATTCGCCGCCATGGTGGAATTTCGCCTGATCAGGAGTTAAACTGGCTGTACCGCAACCTGCACCCAGAATTCCGGCGAAATCAGAAGGACGGACTTCAACAATGTCCATGAATTCGCAAAACTGCCAGAGGGTACGAGCTTTTGCGAGCCGAGATTGAAACAAGCTCAGGGGACGACTCCATCCCCCTTTTTGTCACCATACGGGACCCCGGCAGCCCCACCAGTGGTCACTAAGCCCCAACTAGCCACACCCGCCCCCCTAGGGCCCGGTAGCCCAGCCGGTCTGAGGCCAAAGCAGGCCCAGTCAACCGCCGCCCCATCGAAGAAAACCGGAGAGTGTTGGCGATGCGGGCAGACGGGCATTTGGAGCCAATGCCAATCAGCCCCTAGGATATTCTGCTCCCGATGCAAGCGAGGACGAGATTATTGTCTCGTGATTGCCCATGCCACGCCGGAAAACCAAAACCACGACTGGAGGTCGTGCGCCCCGCTCCCATGACGCCTCACCTACCGCCATCATCGCTACCACCGACCACCGACCGCATCTTTCCGTCAAGATTCCCGGTGGCACCGCTGAAGCGATGATTGACACAGATGCCATGTCCCTATGTCGGCGACAGGATAACCAGGCAGTGGAATCTGCTAGGATCCGAAACTCCAACTGCTACGAGTTCCGCCCGACTGGCCAATGGAGAAACCGTTACCATCCCCGTAACGTATCACGTGGAGATCAGGTTGGAGAACACCGCTTTGAGGAGTCTTTTGGACACCTGAGTGGACTGTCATCCGATATGGTCCTAGGAATGGACATATTGAGGGAAAAGGCAGTTTGGACTCGACCTAGGAAGTGGCCAAATCTTGGTAAAGAACCAACCCATTGCAAGGGAAGCTCGGCCCGTACCATGCTTTCCAATTGGGTTATTGAGCCAAGACCGGCCCTGACACTTTCCAGAGGAAGGGAAGGACCACTTGCAAGACTTCCTACGGGACGAGTTACCCCATTCGAAGACATTCATGGGGTAACGCCGCTGTGAACATAGGATCCCGTCTCCTAAATCCAGAGCCAATGAAAGCAGCGATACCGACCCCAGAATCCCAGGATGCGGGAAGTTTTCAATCCCAAAGCTGACAGAATGCCACGGGAGAACATCATAGAACCCTCCGAAGCCCGTGGAGCTCGCCGGTAGTCATCGTCCGAAGAAAGATGACGAGAGCCGAGGTTTTGCAGCCGACTTCCAGAAAGTCGATTCCGTCTCCAGAAGGATGCGTACCCGTTGCCATTCATCAACACCTTCTGGACCGATCAAGCCCCCGAGACCAGGACAAGCAGCCCCGCCCACGCCCGGAACCCCTCTGACTCTATACCACCGTCAACAGGGGCTGTGCTGGCACTGCAGTCAACCAGGGCACCACGCACCATGTGCCAACGAAAACAGCCCCTCCTGTTTTGCTCCCGATGTGGCTTGAAGGATGTCCTCTCGGGAATGCCACTGTTCCGACCCACCCGCCAGAAGACCAGCCCAGGAGACCAGCCCATAGGAGACCAGCCAGGAGACCAGCCCGAGGAGTTCAACCCATGTTGATGTCGTATCCCCGACCCGCATGTCCCCGATGCGGATGTTCAGCACCATGTCCATGTTGATGTCGTATCCTGACCCGCATATCCCCGATGCGGATGTTCCAGCACCCTGTCCATGTTGATGTCGTATCCTGACCCGCATGTCCCCGATGCGGAAGTTCAGCACCCTTTTTGATGTCGTATCCTGACCCGCATATCCCCGATGCGGATGTTCAGCACCATGTTGATGTCGTATCTGACCCGCATATCCCCGATGCGGATGTTCGCCCATGTTGATGTCGTATCCTGACCCGCACTATCCCCGATGCGGATGTTCAGCACCCATGTTGATGTCGTATCTGACCCGCATACCCCCGATGCGGATGTTCAGCACCATGTTGATGTCGTATCCTGACCCGCATATCCCCGATGCGGATGTTCCACCATGTTGATGTCGTATCCTGACCCGCATACCCCGATGCGGATGTTCAGCACCATTGATGCCGTAGGCAGACCCGTAGGATCAGGATGCGGATGCCAGCATCCAACCCAGGAAGGTTTTTTTTTACTTCATTATTGTGGTATGACTATTTTTTTCTAATTTTTTTTGACTGGTATGTTTTCTTGTTGTCAGTAATCATTGTCCACAGTAGTCCTGTTTGTTGCTCTCCGGCAACCAGGCAAGTTTATTTTGTTTTCATTTGGAATAATTTGGGGTCCCATTTAATTTTATTTCAGTCCGTAATTTTGTATCAGGTGGACCTACCCCGAATAAAGGGTTCGACTATTAGGGGGGTAGGCACCTGGCGGGCTATATGTTATATTCCGAATGGACCTGTTTTTTTTTTTTAGAACATAAGGTTGCTAGCCGTCTAAGTTTGAGAATGTTCACAGCAAAACGAGTTGGTTTTCAGTCCCTCTGACCATACGAATGCATGTTAAAGAAAAAAAAAAGTTTTTCTTTTCCCCGAATAGGAAGGGTGTGAACGAAGTTACTATTTTCCCCATATTTATCAATAAAAGCTCCTGTAAGGAATTAAACCCGCTTGAAAGTAATAATAGGTCTAGAAATACCATTCGGTTCGTGATAAATCCGTGAATCACCTAACGATAAATAGGCTAAACACCCTCCGTAACTCACGCCAATACCGCGAGCGTGGTTGTGGAGAACAATGATTGAAACAAAGCAATCGTACGTCACCCGCCCACTCTGGAGCAACACTTGAATCGAACGCAAAACTCGAGAATCAAAGTCTCCACTGAAGATCGCATTCATTCACGTACGGCCAACAGTCCGATCGCCACCCAGCACAGTTGAGTCTAGACGAGACGCGTGCACCGAGCTGACGTCACAGCCGTCGCCACCGAGAACATGACACTGTGTCCGAGCAGCCGTTGACGTCACGAAGGAAGGGAGGCCGATATTCTGGACGTTGGATCAAATGCGAGAGAAAGCAGTCAGTCGTTCCGAAGCAGCGAAGCCAGCCAACACGCCAGAGAGGGTTTTTCCGACAGAAGCACGAGGTACAGCTGAGGCGCACGCACCGAGCTGACGTCCACAAGCACGAAGGATTTATACAAGCTGGGTAATTATTCTGTGAAAGTATAATTTGTATCGCAAGCGACAGAGTCCCAAAACGGCGCGCGCATATAAGTCGTTCGAGAGGGATTCGGAAAGGGGAGAAGCCGGCCGTAGTTCCGTTTCGACATATTTCAAAATTCAGTAGCTTGCCCAGCCAGCAGAACAGTCCGCAGCCGACTAGGTATCCAGAGTGAGAGCCAGAGACCGAAGAAGTCCACGACCGTCCGGACCTTGCCGAAAGCGTAAGATCGGAGTTTGGTAAATATGTTGTATCGGGTAGAAGATATCAGGAAATGTTTGTAAGTACCACAGATCGTGTGCGCATGATCGTAAAGAGCACATATTCATTTCAATGCTGTGCTGGTAATTTCTGCATACAGTCCGTACAATACCCCCACCGCAGAGCTTTTGGTTGTTAAGTTTACCCCGCTTGCTTGAAAGCACCCTCCTTGCTTTCTCTGTATATAGTGCTTGCCATGTGTTTATTTGTTGTGATAACTTGAGGCCGCCGTCAGCCGCCCTCACTGTATTTCATTATTTTCAATATACCTGTTTATCCTGTTCCTAGTATTCTTTCATTTACTATCTTGAGTAGAATTTAAACATCTAGTGCGCAGTCGCCACCCAGGTTCGAAACCCAGTTGAAGGCAATTAAAGCCTGCCTTGCTGGCCCTGTTACAGTGTCACGACTATGTTGACCCTGGGTGTCTTTCTTCACTGAGACTGCCCGGAGCAAAAGTGGCCTTTTCCACTATAAAGCTAAAGGTGGCGCCCGAGAAAAACCGAGAATAGTGAAAAGCGCCAAAGTTTGATAATAGGGGGAGAAACCCCTTCACAAAATTATGTATTGTTGACGCTTCAAAATGTATCATATTGAAACTGTCTTTTGAAAATGCCCTCATCTGGAAGGGAAAGGATTGAAATTTTAATTATGATTGGTGTTGGCGATATGATGCGGACTCAACAAGAGGTATGCAGATTATTCCATGAAATGCACCTGAACCTATTTCACAATCTACTGTAAGCAGAATGAGGCGAAATACAGAGAATTAGGCCACGTGAGGGATGCACCAAACCAAGGTAGACCACATTTAATGAAAATAATCAACAAGACGAGACGTAATTTTGTCGTCATCTGTCTTTCTTACAGAATACATTATTTCCTTATTTGATCCAGCTTTTTTTCCTGATATTTAAATAACCAATACTTTAGACCGCTAGAGGTCGCACCGCAACATTATGATGCAACTTTGGTTTGTGTATCCAGTAGCTGCATAACTACGTAATTTCATATAATTATTCTCAATACCTTTATTCTTAATTTCGTTTTTTGTAAAAATACAGTATCGTATAACTTTCTAATAAAATTTTGAAAACACCTTTGTATTGTTGCACCCTCTACCAATTTGACGCAGCTTGTGATATATTTTGGAACCAGCTCAGCAAGTTAACTCATAAAAAAATGAGGGTGTTCATTTAATAAAACCACCGCTGATGACGTCATCACTCGAAAGTAGATCACCCTGTATATTGGATTATTATTTAAAAAAACAGTAAATTAAAATAAAAAATCGACCTGTTTCGGGAATTTTTAATGATATTGTTTATTTAGCTAATAATGAATGAATGCGTAACTTTATGGACACACTGAAAAGGCGATATGTATAAATAAGCATGGCCACATATCATTACCTACTACTACAAACTAATGTAACAATTCATTATATAAAACAGTTTTTAATTTATCCACTATGATCACTATAACAAAAAAGACAACAAAGTACAAAGACACATCCAAACCGAACACAAAGAAATTAAAGAAAATTAGAATGATTTGGCAACGCCTATAAGGGCCAACCGACAACGCCGTTATGTTTACAAATAGATGATATAAATACTACCGTCATATGTTTAGTTGATTATCTTCGTCGCACGCATGTAATATGCTTATGAAGTCATACTTTTCTTCATTGTTTGGTGTCCTCCTTGCCTATCGCATAAGGGTGCCACGAAATTCGGGTACGCAGTAGACTAAGGGCGTTCTAGTAGGTATAGTATAATTACAATTATATGATGAATTCTCATCATACGGGATCAGCAGTTTAGATTAAGGTTATGTCGGTGGAAATACCACATAGATTACACGGTATTACAAGGTTGCTACGTAACGAATCTATCCCACTGAAAATGTCATTCGTTGAGATGTTTTGACTATTGGGAATTCGAATGAACTTGTAAAATATACACTACAGTTTCATTTCTACCGTAAGGAGAAGTAAGATTGGTTTCCATTGGTCAATAATCGTTCTTCTTTCTGTAGGTGTCAAAGCATAAGTATAGTTTCTAAATTGCAACCAGAGGGGGTGTCTTATTTTGAATTCCCCATTGCGCAAATATTACAGAACGAAGTAACTCATCCATCTTTCTCTTTTTACTATTATACTATTATAGAAGTAAATGGCGATTTTCTCTTAGGTGCCTCTAGCGGTTGATGTTAGAACTATCATTTCGAACGACAATACGTTTGCGTTTGACAAATC
>JAFIRS010003927.1:0-108196 GCA_018342105.1 Gonioctena quinquepunctata | reverse complement strand
AACAGGTTCCTATCAGCAAGAAACGCATACTTTGCGTTTTGTGAGTCTCACTTGCGCTATGGAATTTGTTTCTGGGGTGCAAGTTCTCAAACTTTAACCAACTCAGTTTTTATGCTCCAAAAACGGGCGCTGAGACATATATGTCAAGCGAAAATAAGTGATTTCTGTGAACTTTTTTTTTTATCACAACAAATTTTACCCCTTGCCTGCCTCTTTATCAGAATCAGTTTGTCTAATTAATAAGAACTACAAGGAGAACATTATGCCTCATCAATCGAACTACGAAACCAGACTCATATATAACATCAGTCTTCCTATTCCCTCAACTTCTCAAATCAAATCATCCATATTTTATAATAGAAAGAAACTGTTCAACCATCGTCCTCTTCCCATCGGGAAAATAAATAATAATTAAAAATTTCGTAAAGAGGTTAAAAAACTCCTTTGTCTAGGAGTATATTACAATGCAGATGAATTCCTCATTGACAATTTCACAACTTACAATAAAAATTCCTAAGGGGATACCTTTTAAATTCATACATATATATTTTTTAATGTTGTCTAAACTTTGTGACTGTATTTATATTTTTTATTTATTTAAACTTATATAATGTGCTGTTTTTAAAAATATCTATGTAGTAACTTTCATCTCAGGTTTAAGTAGCTTTGTCAACAAAATTTCGATAAAACCCCTAGAACTTATGATATTACCCTCGATACATTCAATGACCTAGATTCTTCAGCCATTATTTGCAAGCATTTGAAAAAATAATATAATATATAATGTAACTTGAAATTAGATATAACTATTAATATAGCATTTTCGGTACCCTAAATTGTACCTGTGGACAACGTTTCGAGTTATGCCCGATGTTATTCCGTATGATATATATATATATATATATATATATATATATATATATATATATATAAATATATATAGTTGAAGAAGGGTAGTCTCGTGACTGGACTAGTTGAAAATAACTATGAATTTGAAAAACTTTGTAGAAAGGATATTCCTTGAGGTATATATATATATATATATATAAATATATTTGTCAAGCTGAAAATGTTTATTTTCATTATCAAGACAGCTGTGAAAAGAAAAACAATGTGAAATGCAATTTTCAAAACAATTTATAGAACTTACTAGGTGAGGTTAGAGTAAGACGAATAGTCACATTTTGTGAATGAGATTTTTCAAAATCATATCATTATGAAACACACTAGTAATATATATATAAAATTAAATAATTGTAAAGATATTGTTTAGAAATTATTTAAACTTAAATTTGACAGGATTTAAACATGGTTAAAGCACGACTGTCATCCACCATTTCCATTTTCAGTCATGCTTTAACCAGTGGTAATTGTCCTGTCAAATTTTAAATTGTTTAAATTAAGTTTCCTAAACAATAGTGCTTTTACAATTGTATAATTTTTTATAATATTACTAGTAGTGTTTCATAGTGATATGATTTGAAAAAATTTCCTCATTCACAAAATGGTGATAGTCGCTGTCTTCACTTAACCTCACCTTAGTAAGTTCTATAAATTTGTTTTGAAAATTGCATTTCACAATTGTGTTTTTCTTTTTCACAGCTGTCTTGATAATGAAAATAAACATTTTCGAAAGCTTGACAAAATAAGAAAGAGTTTTTCTTTTTTCACTGGCCATTAAATTTGACTGCAACCTCAAGGAATATCCTTTCTACAAAGTTTATTTCAAATTCATATCATTCATATATATATATATATATAAATATGAAAAGAGAGTAATAGTGAGGGGACTGTTAAAAACAAAGTTGAAGGAATTTAATGGACATAGCCCTCAGAGAGAAGTGTTTGTTGACTCCGTTGATTTGTCGTTTTCTACCAAGTGTTGTTTATCTTTGCACTTCTCCACCGTACTGATGAGGGCCGAGAGCCCGAAACACGTGTCTACGGTTAACACTTCTCTCTGAGGGCTATGTCCATTAAATTCATATATATATATATATATATATATATAAATTTGACTGCAACCTCAAGGAATATACTTTCTACAAAGTTTATTTCAAATTCATATCATTCATATATATATATATATATATATATATATATATATATATATATCAGTGAAATATATATATATATATATATAATAAATACATGTCCCGTACGAGTTTGTTGCCATCCTATGGCAACAAATTTGCAGATAATTCCAAAATGTCCAAAGTAATCCTACCTTTCAGGACTATTATGAAATACTCATCAACACCGTCTGAGGAACGACCGTGAAAAATCGACATTTTTGAAAAAGATAAAAGTCCCGGGGCGTTTCAAGCACAAATCTTGATTTACGACCACTTCAGTCAAAGTGGCCGTGAATGCCCTCCCTTACCTTAGCTAACCTCAGACATCTGCCATCTGCTCTTATTGCCCTACCTCGAGGACTTCGGAGCTTTAATTCCTCTCGCACATCCGATCTTGCTCTTCGATATTGACCACTGCAAGAACGACTGCGGTTTTTGAAATTTTATATCGGCGCGTCGTGGATATTTCGCTATTTTTTTGGTGTCATGTGCTGTGATTAGTGATTTGTTAATTTGGAGCGGCTTTTTGACCTTGGTGAGTAGTGTATTTTACAGTTTTTTCAAATTCATTTCTGACTTGGAGAAGGCGAATACATTAAACTGGCTCTAGGATGACGGTATTATCCAAATTTTAACAATAATAATAATAAATTCCCTTATAAAAATAACATTGAATTGGAATTGTCAAAAAATATATACATATATAAAAGACAACAAATCACACAAATATAAATATTAAAATAAAAATAACGAATATATACTACTACTGATAACAAATGACTCTATGAGTAATAATTACGGGCGAAAAATTAATTTTGAAATGAATACAATTGCTATCATAAACACCTGAAGCCTATGAATACGAAATTTGGTCAGTACTTCCATTTTATGATGTAAAAACCCAATTTCCCAAAATTCGAATCCTAAGGGGTTAAAACTAGCCACAGAATATTTTATATATATAAAACTGTTAATTTTACAAAATACGTCGTTTTATTTTAATGTTATGCATTTTTTCATGTCAGTCGGTAAAAAATACCTATCTCTATTATGAAACACGTTTTATCCCAAAAGTATCGGTAACAGCAAAATGAAATTTTGATGAGGGTAAGGTATTATGTACTACTGATGAGGATTTTTGAATATTTGAATTTGAATGAAACTACCCCCTGCATACTTATCATCTATAAAAGTGTTAATTAAAAAAAAAAGACAAAATATGCCATTTTTATTTTATCTTCTTACTTGCGAATATATTTGAATTTCGCATCCCAGGCGGTAAAAGCTACCCCTATTATGAAATTCTGCATGAGGATTACATTCTAGGGATACTGAGGAGCGTTTTCTAAAACTTAAATCCGAAAGGGTTAAAACTACCCCATGAATAATGTTTATCTCCGAAAAAACGGCAAAAGACGTCATTTTAATTTTTGTTAGATAATACATTTCCTCATGTTCTATAACCCCAGTTATAAAACAGGTTATATCTCAAAGACAATTAGGAGAAGAAAATTAAATTTTATAGGAGGGTTATATTTCAGGGTTAGATAGATACTGGATTTTCCAAAATTCGAATCTCAAGGGGTTAAAACTACCTCCTGAATATTTGAATAATTTCCAATCCATGAATCTATAATGAAAAAAAAAACAGCAAAACAGGACAGTTTTATTTTATTTTTTGTCCAAGGAGAAGGCAGTGAAAACAACCACTTCTATAAAACAGGTTATTTCTCAAAGAGTATCGTTAATACGAGAATAATCTATAAAATTTTGCACGAAGATTACATTCCCACAAGTGAAGTAACGTACCAAAAAAAATATATTCTAAAATTCGTATCTCAAGGGGTAAAAACTATATCCAGAATATGAATAACTTTTATCTTTAAAGTGGTTATTTTTTTAATTTATTGTTTTCTTGCAAAGTCTTGACTTGAAATTATAAAAAGTTGTATGTCGATACACAGAGTATTGTTAGGAAAACAATACTTGAATAATTATTGTTCGTTTATTCCACTTTGAAAATACAAAACAATGCACTATGCCACTCAAATAATCACAGTTCAAAATACCGCGTTTTACTAACTTCGAAGAAATCATACAAATAACATCAATGAATAAACTGTTCCTCTGTCACGTGCGACCTGCTTATATATTCAAAAACATAAGTCTGGAATCCCTGAGAATGTCATTTCCGGAACCATCTGATTGTTGGAAACATCTCGATGATTCCACGACGTCATCAGAAGATCCCGACGGCCACTTGTCTAGCACGTACTCTACTAACTTCGTAACAGCATACATTATCCTAACATAAATTGACGTCCTTCGAATATGTCGGCGCTGAAATGAGTGAAGGTGAATTTTATGTCATTTTTCGTCGGATTCACCAGTACTGCAAAAAACTAAGGTACTTTGCGAGTCGAGAATTAGGATATCAAGATATATTACCCAGCAGATTGGAGATATGAATGAATAAATAAAATAATAATTGTTTTTCAACCGATTCAATAACTAAACTTAGCTATAAGGAATAACAACATTGAGGGAAGATATTTTCTTAAAATTCCATCTGCACCAATATAGATTATTCTCAATTAGCTTACGTTGAGAAACGATGAATGTTAGTGTGGCGCCGTATTATACAAAATTATATTTCCCAAATTTCTTGCATAGAATCAAAGAATGCGTATAAAAAAGTATGAACTTCTTATAGTTGACTAAGAACACAGTACCGATGTGTGTCTGTGTGTGTGAGAGAGAGAGAGCTATTCGCAAATTCATTTCAGTAACATTGTTTATGAAGAAGCGTCGAAATCAGATGTGTTAAGTCAATATCAATTCCCACCATTTTTACATTAATGATACCTGGTTTACAACAATTGTTTTAAATATAATGAAATCGAAAATACTAGTTTTTTATACTCAGTGACATGGATGATTTAACATCCTTTCTCAATGCTATAGAAGTATACTAAAAATAACATCGGCTCATACTGAAAACTTATGGAACACCCATTTCGAGTGAGGAATTTGTATCAATAATTTCATCATTTCATCGTGGTTTCTAAATTAATACCATTGCGGGATAATCTATCAAAATGTATTCATCAGTGAATAGAGACTAATCGTAATGAATCACTAGAACACTCTCCCCCAAAGTCTACAATATAACGATAGAATTATCTTAGAATTCTCAGTTATCAACTGAATTGATAGTGAAGAAAATATATGACTAGATCTATTCAAACAAAATTCAAAGAGTATTAATTTTTTCATTGCCATTATTTATTTAGATTGCAATAAGGGCAGAGGCATAGCATATCCCCCAAAAGCTATGAGTTACTTCTTATTTTCCCGGAAAACCAACCCCATTTCGTACCACCTGGAAACTTCTATTCACATTCTAGCCAAGGACGTACAGAGGGGGGTCCAGACAAAAATGTTATAGAGATTAGCAACACAGAAAATCCCTAAATACAGCGCCTAAAATGCTTTTCTGAATGAGAAATTTCCGATCTGACTTACTTTATAATGGTAAATACTCCCAAAAAATATCTCCATAAATTAATCTTTATCATATACATTTTTTACATTTAATATTTACCAAAGTTTAGTCACTATAGGGATCTTAGTTTTTGAGTGACTTCGAAAGATTAACTTTTTAAATCTAATTCTCCGTCATCTTCTTCAAAGAGCTTTCCATCATTTAATTTTTCAGCAGACTCCTTAAACAATTCGTACAAAGCTACTTAATCCCTTTTCCATCTTCAGAAGTTGAAAAACGAAAAACCTATAATGTGCCAGTAAAAATATAGTAGTCACCAATTCTTTAGGCTAGGAGCTCCTGGATATTACTTATGCACCACTTAGTCAGTAATGATAAAATGCTCTTTTTACAGTTGTTGAGCAATTTTAATTTTTTCACTTTTGGCCAGGGCTTTGGCTTAAATACTCCAATGTGCGGCGTATGTCTCCGAATTTATGAATTATTGAATAGCTTGAGAAAATTGATTTGCTTTTTATTTTCGAGAAACTTTGTAGTTTACTTGATTTCCAGAGTGTGTGCATTTCGGAAGTTCATACTTCCATCATTAGCACGAATACAAAGAGTTTAACAAAAGGTCACCATAAATAAAATAACAAAGAAATGGACAAAGGACAAATTTAGTCATCTACACTTTACATATATGTTATTATTATATTATCTATTGATTTGTGTACAACGATGAGAATAAAAAGGTGAAAACAAAAGCCATGCCATCGCCAAATTAAGAGATAATATAAAGTTTAGATGACGAAATTTGCCCTTAGTCCATTTGTTTCTTATTTTATTTATGGTGACTATTTGTTATACTCTTTGTATTCGTACTGATGATGGAAATATAAACTTCTGAAAGGCATACCCTTTGGACATAAAGTAAACTACATATATATTGTTTTCGTGGAGTCCCCCCCATTGATTCTATTTGTCTACTATCCACTCCACTTTTTTACGTATCCGTTTACGCGATACTTTAATCATTTGCCTGGACTTGGACCACCCCGACAAAAAATTCTAGGTACCAAGAATCATAAAATTGTTGCAACTCAAATGACTAACAGATTATTTTCTGTCAATTCTAATGTGACTAAAAATTATATGAACACTTTTCGTGAGGGATGTGAAAGTAAAAACTTGCACGACTTGATACTCTCTTCTTTCGTAAAAAATAATCCGGACACCAATAGAGTGTGGGCCATAAAGGTATTTCAACTTGTCAAATTTGGCAACGAATCGGGTTTTCTCTAAAAATGTGGTTACCGCATTGTATGTCCTCACACCAAACATCATCTCCCATCATTGAATGAGACATCATCATTTCATATTGAACTTAAATAATTAATCATAATCACCTCTTTGACAGCCAAAAAAATCCTTCGAGATATTTTGAAAGTTTAATTTGATAGTTTCTCAAGATAGATTCTTGCACAAGTTTTTGAATCTGTTATTCACACAACGGATGAAAATTATTCTTTTCAAATCGCCATCCGCCTACTTGGCAATTCTCAATTCTTAAATCTAACAGAAAATTCATAATTTGTGTCAGACAGAACCTTAAAATTTTGTCAGAAATCTTGAATTCTGAATACATAATCCCTAACTCCAAAAGTCCGTAACCAAATTTAGAGAGATCAAAAATCGCAAAAAAAAACGATAAAAAATCATGATAATCGATTTAGAGTTATTCTGTTCTAAATCGACCGCAATAAAACTCGTCCGCCATCTTGGATTTTCATTATATAGAACTGTCAAAATGTATTGTTATGCGAACCATGTACACAAGCCAAATTACATGATAAACTTGGATAATTGGAACTGCATCAAATTTTGATTATAACTTCTAAGAAAAAGACATACAAAGAAGTGAAGTTGAACCTTTTTTCCGAGATTTGAATGATGAAAACTAACTAATAAGTACACCACAATTCAGTCAAACTGAATTAAATCCCATAAACCTCTTCGGCGCATCCTCTACATGATCTGAGATTTGCTCAAATCAGCAAAAATCCCTCTAGGTGAATTTACCCCTACATTAATCACGAGAGTAGCAGTACATGCAAAATAACGAAACGCAAATAGCATGTTTGCGGAAATTTATCGTCACTAGCTGTTATAATACATTATTTCGCTTTATCACGTACGAATATCAAATTCACAATTACACAAAGCAGATACCGTGAACGTAGGGTTGGTTATAAGAAGAGAGTTAGCGAACATTTTTGACTTGCATTGGACAAACATGACGCTAATTGCTCATTAGCAATTCTCAATGCTCGTGGAAACAGATAATAAAGGACAAGGTGTTCAGATAATTTCGCAAGGGAAAGATTGCAGAGATAGGAAGAAATTTTTTCGCGTTCGCACTTTTTGTGTTTGTTAAACAGATACAAAGAGTCGGTTGTTTGGAAGAAAAAATATACAAGCCTCATTCTACAATAAAACCTATCCCATACATATCATGAAGAGATCAATATACAATTCCAACGGACCAACCGAGGACTCAAATATACAGTTTGAATATGAAAAATTCCGTACATAGATAAATTGATCCAAAAAATTATAAATATTTTCAAAAACTTTCCGCATACACAATATTGCTAAATATAATATTAAAAAAAATATTATTATACAATAGTAACATCATCAACGAACTTCCTTGTCTGAAAAATCAGAGCTGTTACGTAGGACAAACGTCACAGTGGTTAAAATAGCGTACAACCCAACATAAGAGTGACTGTCGGTTAGGAAAGAACTCATGCGCGGTGGTTGAACACTACAAAAAACCGGTCACCAATTACGTAAATACTGAAATACTTGAACATGGAAATAACTACAAAAGCAGATTATTCCTTGAGATGTACCATATCAATAAAAACAGAATACAACGGTTAATCATAAATCTGATACAGGACAGCTAAGAAATATATTCTACAATATTTTGCAATTAATTTATGATGAAAATGTTTTTTTTCTAATTTTGACATTTGAAGTGACACTTTTCAAAACTCGTTGACGTTATCGAAAGTTTTACTCTTCATCACCAGTTGCGGAAAGTAACATTTTTCGCAACTTTTTTTTTTTTTTTATGTTCTGGTTCCCACGAAATGGGATGAAAAGCAAATTTTACCACCAGTTGCAAAAAATACAGGAATAAAATTTGTTATAATTTTGAGGTACTTCTTAATTGTTATTATATTCTCTGTATATATTATGAAGATTAAATTTCATTCGAATTCAATACATAATATGTATGTAAAAACTAATTATAAATATTAATAACATAATTTGAACAATTGGTGATATTGACCCCAGCTGATAACGTAGTTTTCTATGTAGCATTAATTTCCGTTTTTTCCATGTAAGTCTCTCCAAGGATGAGAACAAGCTTTTAACGCACTAGAAAGTAAAACAGTACATAAAAAACTTTCTAACTAACGTTTAAGTAAAGTAATGCGTTTGACAATTAATATCGTCCAGTTGGCCAAGCGGTCTAAGGCGCAAGATCTAAGCTCTGATATCAAAAACTGGCGAGGGTTCGAATCCCAAAGCCTGACGATTGTTTTTATTTGTCCCATCGAAATGAGAAATGATTTTTTTTAATTTGAATATTCATCCCAAAACTAAATCATTTCTCAATTTCAAAGTGAAAAATAAAAAAAAAACGTCAAGCGTGGGGATTCAAACCCTCCCAAACTTTTGAGATCCAGAGATTAGATTTCGCGCCTTCGACCGCTCGGCTAACTGGACAATATTAATTTCCAAACGCATTACCATACTTTAACGTGAGTAAGAAAGTTTTTTATGTACTTTCGTACCTGATACCTGTAGAAGGGCCCCGCTTTCAAGCTAGCAAGTACGCAAGTTCTCAACTACAAACCACACTATTCATACTTAAAATTTCAGCTTTGCTAAAATGAGCTCTGGGATCTTACTCTAACAGTATTATGTTTCTCAAAGATACGTAATCAAAAAGCACCCCATGCTTTTCGGCATAGTCGTTGAATATTAAAATTATTTTTAATTTTTAGTGCGCGTTAAAAGGGTGTTCTTCAGTTTTTTTAAATATATATTTTTTATATTTTCAACTTGAATTAAAAAGGATCACATATCAAAATTAGAAAAAATATTGTGTGAAAGACGTTGGGAAACCCTATTTTTCGTAACTCGCTTTCTTTTGCGCATAAATACGCTCATTACGAAAAATAGTGCTTTTCCCAACTGGTTGCACAAATAACTATTTTATGTTTTTCTTTTTTCTTCTCGTTTTTGTATTGTTTGTTGTTTTTCCTTTGTTGTTACAAACACCCCGTACCTCTATATATTATAAATCTACTTGCCCTCACAATGTAACAAATCATTGTTCTTAACACGCTTTTATTAGCTTCACCTGTATGTAACCGAATTTTTGAAATTAATTTTTACCCACTTCCAAACGACCGAATTATTTGAAATTTTGCACACGTATTAAGAACCGATGCTGGTATTCTCATAAAGATCGTCAGAATTTTTTTACAAAGAAATGGTGAATGCGCAGGCTGGTCCCAGCACATTTGCCTTCGCCAAAATTTAGTAAAAATTTCAATCACATGTGGCTGAATCAATCGAAGAGTTTTTGTCCTGTTGTCTTTTTTAGTCTTTTCTAGCTATTAGGATTGAAAATTTAAAAAAGAAATTATAGTTTTTTCAAGTGACTGACTCTGTTTTGTAAGTATTTTGTTAATTGTTTATGTAACTTTAGTAATATAATTATATCTGTTTTTTTGTGCGAATAAACATTATTATTATTATTTAAAAAAATTACTGACAGATGGGCAGACTCGTGAGATCTCATCGGAATCTAATTTTTTTAAATTTTGATGTACACTACACTAAAACCTACTGGCTTAAAATTAAAAATGTCTTTTCGCATCGAAGTTTTCTACCAGTGTTACGGCATCCCTTTATTGTATCAGTATGTAAGCATATCCGAACAATTGACCGAACGTGTCCCGATTTTTCTGCACCTGAAAATGGCAATTCAATGGACAATGACAACCTCTAATCCATTTTACTCCTTAATCCTTATGAGCGTTCGATTTGAGTAGAAGTTACCTGCTCTTTCGAATAACTTTTTCAGCACCGTTGATGTATTTATTTTTGTGGTTAAATCTGAAAGCCCCAGTGGTACAAAGATATAATTCTATAAATGTTTAAAAATATTTATTTGATGTGCTGAGTTAATTGAAAATAATTTTGATAAATAATCATAATGTTCAAAATAAATATTAATGAAATCCTTAAAAAAAAAAAACAATTCGCCCGTCGAGACATTTTTCACCTTCAGTTCAGTGTAACGAAAAAATCACCAGCCATTATCCATAGCAACCGGTTTTTCCCGATTCAAAAGTCCATTCTGTTGGCAAAACGGAGATGAAATATAACTCTAAAATCCGTTCACTTCAGCATACCTTCCCTAAATGAGAATTCGACTCGAAATTCCGTTGTGATGGGATTGATGCAGAAATAAAGGGATTACCCAGTCAAACTCTACCCCCATTTACTTTTTCCATTATAACGTATTTTTGAGGGAAAATTTCATCAGGCTTATTCGCGTTCAAAAAGGGAGAGGAAGTTGATCGCAAAATCTTGGTTGTGGATTGTAGGCCTTTGAAAAAGTCATACTTTGATTGAAATAGTAATGTGCATAACGGAGGAAATCTCGCGAATGTATATTAGAATAATAAGCACCAACAAGGCAAGTCCTGACATTTTTGTGGATATTGGCTACTTTACAAGGCCTGAATATTTTTCGATTATCATAATACCAACATTGCCAACAATAATGAAATAACTTAACTACGGTAACAAGATGCACATTAAAAAACCTTTATTGATATTAGGCTATTTATATAATTGTTTACTATTACCTTTGGGATTGTTAGCCGGCACCAACCTAACAATGTGTATTTTCGACTTTATTGAAAAACTACAAACAGCCCTTTATAAATTTCGTTCCTTAAAAAAGGGCTTACCACCCAGAGAACTAAAATTACTGTACTGTACTGTACTGTACTGTGTGAATGTCTCCTCCAGAATTTGCAAGTATACTTGCCGCGGTTCTTCTGAAACTATGCCCGGTATAATTTATGGCATTTGGCAGTTTTAAACATTCTGCAATTTTTTTAGGAATTTTAGCAATAGTATTTTTTCCAAACATTTGGTTGATACATTTTCCTGCTCTATAGCAGATTTTGTAGATATATTATAGCGTAACACACTTTGAAACTGTTAATCTGTCAATCGACCATAGCATGCAATAATATTTTTCTGTCCTAAATTCGAAAACCGGATGAATCTATGGATCGAAGTCAAATTATTAATGTAAAAATCGTTAAATTAAAATAACAATTTACTGATTTCTACCATTTTGCAAAATACAGGGTGTTCTATAAATAAACGGTAAAATTTATACTTATATAATAGAATATAGTTTAGGTCGTCAATGCCGTATACGTTATTTTATTGATGACGTACCATGACGTCACTTTTACTTTTCCTCCCTAGGGAGGAAAAGTACTTTTCCTCTCTAGGGAGGAAAAGTACGACTTAGCTCCCTAGAATGAGGCCACGAAATCTTTACTTCGGAAAGAGGTAGGCGGAAAAAGTGTTTATTGCTCTCGACGTATTGTCCACGTTTCATGTTGCGTGCACTTACTTGCATAAATCACTATTTTCTATCAGGGTGTTTGATATTAAAGTTTTTCATTAATAGTTCAAAAAATATTGATCATTTTACGAACCAAATCACACAATTTGAAAAACTTTCAGAGTTTTTCTGAAAAATTTATTTTTATTTATTTGCCAACCCTGTTCACCTCAATTATTGAGAAACTATTTTTATAGACTATCAAAATACCTTTCGGGTAAAGCACTATTCAACCTTTGTTGTCATAAAAATAGATCACTGTAACACTCATTATTTTGAAAGGCATTTCAAGATATGTGCAGGTCGAAATAAAAATCAACTTGTCCATGGATTATTTAAAAAAATAGTCAGATTCCGGAATGATGAGTTTATTCCACACTTCAGACGTACACTATAAACCGATTGAGGTTGATTTTCAGATTGTATCGAATAGATTGAAACATTTAATCAATGAAGTATATTAAAAGTTTAAATGGATTGATTATCTGGTAAATCTGTATAATACAAGGGAATCATATGATCTTATCCTTCCTGTCCGAACAAATTTCGTTAAAATGGGATTGACTTTAGGCCATTTATTCGGCGTTTATATTATGGAGATTCTTGAGGGCATCAAAAAACCATCTGGTCTCGTGAAATTTATATACCAGCTGCTTCGACCAGTGATAATCATCGTCAAATTAGGATGAAAATGACCCGATATACTAATTAGTAAATTTAATGTTATCTATGGAACGAAACGGCAGAAGTGTTTTTAGCAGTTTTGGCTGGAAATTGATGTAATAAAATTCGATTAAGGGAATTTATAACCCCCATTCATTTATATAAGGGGTTAAGATGTACGTACATGCTATAGACGGGAGTTGAATAAGAATGACTATATTACCTGTTTATTAATTTTGCAATGGGTTTATATTGAAAATATAAAAATAGCTATCAGAAACAATGGAAGATGATCAAAATTGGTGCATGGAAGTTAGAAAACTTTTAATTATATGCATAGTCGATTTTTTTAAATTATGTGACTCATTCTTTGAACTCAGTCGAGGTATTGACATAAATAATTTTTTTGCTATTTTCTTGTAGTTGGTTATCTCATGTTGTAATACCATTGTTTATGTACCCTTCTTCTTTTCTCAGTGAATTCTGTATTTATACAACAAAAATAAAATTTATATTCATTGCAGTCCTGAAGAAGGCGAGATCCCTCGCCGAAACGTTGGCATTAAAACTGTTATGAGAGAGTAGTGCTATTCATTTGTCCGACTGCTCGTGAAAACTATAACAACAGTAATTATCTGTTGTTATAGTTTTCACGAGCAGTCGGACAAATGAAAAGCACTACTCTCTCATTACAGTTTTAATGCCAACGTTTCGGCGAGGGATCTCGCCTTCTTCAGGACTACAATGAATATAAATTTTATTTTTGTTGTATAAATACAGAATTCGCTGAGAAAAGAAGAAGGGTACATAAACAATGGTATTACAACATGAGATAACCAACTACAAGGAAATAGAACAAGAAACGGAGGGTTTTTTCCCACATCACATCCGACACACTATACTGTTGAGTCTACTCACCCCGAAAGTAATATGAGTAATATTGTCAGGAAAATGTAAGGGATATTTTTCCATAGAAATCACCAAGATTGATTAAAGAGTAAATTGAAATACAGGTTGTGTTTGTTCAACAACAATGAGATCATGGTACAGCGCCTGTACAATGGAAACGTGTGCATTGGATACCGATGTCAACTTCTCATATTGTAGGTAGTGGTTCAACCGGAATTCTTTATCACGAGTATCAGGTGACAATTTTTTTGTGTTTTACCTAAAGCTAGATTTATGCGTTGCCAGAATATTTCTATAAATTCCATTTAGATTATTACAGACTGTTTGTAAATTGACGCAAATGTTGTTATTATTGATATGTACCATTTCTAGAAACAGTCGTTTTTTTAATGAGTTCTCTCTATCTATGATGGTTGTAGAATTGAAATTAAAATTGTGATTGGATATGAAATGATGGTTTTGTTATTTTTATTTTTGTTTCTTTCCTCGCAAGCGTATTGGTGTTGTTTTATTCTGCATTTTAAGTATTGCTTAGTTTTCCCAATGTATGTTCGCAATCTTTACATGGTATTTTATAAATTACATTAATAATTACTATAAAATTAACCTAAATTCAAGTCGATGTCTCTATAATATTTAGAGTCGAAATTTCAGAAAATCTGCGACCAAACAATGCGACTTTATTGTGGAGATGTTGTTGGGGAGGTATCAATATATTTCTTTCACTATCTGAGTTTTGAATCCCCTTCCATCAGTGCATTTCTTCTGAAAATAATTATGCGAATTATATCTGAACCTATGACATGTTTCGTAAATAAATCATTCGAAACTGCTTGTTTTCCCCAGAATATGAAAAGTGGAAAAGTGTTGACCTTGTTTGAAAATGATCCCACCCAAGTGGGGAACTATAGGGCTGTTACTGTTCCAAATAGTTTCTCAAAGTTGAAAAGGGAAACATTCTCAATTGAATATTGATAGAAATATTTTTCTGTGAATTGAAAAATCCACGATTAAAATGAAGTTATTTTTTGTGAATGTCTAACAGAAAACAACTACTTCCCCGGCTAAAGCCACGCTGGACATTGAACTACATCTGATAGATATTCTGAAAAGGCCCTAACTCAAAAGAAAAAATCTGAAATTGAAAATTTGCATTTTTATTCAGATAGTTATTTGATTTTCTATTCCAGTCTTGATTAAGAACCCATAAAGATGAATGAGGCAAACAAGAATGTTTTCCAAAGTTTCTCAAAGGTTTTTGAGTATGTTTTTCTAGACAGACTCTGTCTTTCTTGGAACAATTTGACATCATAACAAGGAAACAGCATGGATTTCAGTTGAAAAGATCAACGTCAACCGCTATGTTTTCGTTTTATAAACAGATTGTTGATTATGTAGATGCAGGCGAATGTCCTGCTGCAGTTTTTTGTGATCTCAGTAGGGCATTTGACTGTGTGGATCATGAAAAATTGTTGACTAAATTGGAAATGTATGGCATGACGGGTGCATCCTTATCATGGATATCATCTTTTCTAAAACACCGCAAACAATTCGTTTCGTTAGAAGCTCTCTTGGAAAATAGAGATGGGGTACCACAGATCAATTTTAGGCCCTGTGATTTTTATACTGCATGTTAATCAACTCGATCATTTTAATAGCGATACACATCACGCTGCATGTGCTGATGATTTCTCATTCATTATCTGGGCAGCAGAATCCCCTGCACTTGAGAACAACTGCTCAGAATTGATGACCAAAGTTTGTGATTATTTCAACGATAACAGTTTGCTTTTCAATACCCAGAAAACCGAAGTTATCAGAAGTCATCATAGCCAGAAGAGAGTTGATGATTTGGTCTTCAGCATTGACAGTAGTCCGGTGTATAGTATTCACAATTCGATTAGATTCCTAGGCATCAATCTAGATAAAAATCTAAATTGGAAAGACCACTATAAAAAAATGACAACTAAGTTATATTCTTTTACATTTCTTTTCATTAATTTGTGATATGTACTAGAAACAAACCAACTAATTACTTTGTATTATGCACAAGCAGATTCCAGACTGCGGTACGGTATCTGTTTCTGGGGAAATTGCTCGAAAAGGCATTACCAAAGTCCCACGTAGATTATCATGCAGAGAACTGTTTATCAAATACAATATTTTGCTTTTCACATGCCTGAGTTATGTATTTATGTGTTTACAAATAATAAGAAAACATTTTCACTTAATGAACACTTTCATAATTATTGCACTCGACAAAGAGGACATTTCTTGTACCATTCTCAAAAAATGAAATATCATATAGGTCACCTGATCATATGGGTTTGAAAGTTTTCAGTAAGTTACCAGACTACGTAAAAACTAGTAAATCATTGATTGACTTTAAAACTAAATTGAAAACGTTCCTAATTGAAAACTGTTTTTACAATATGAATGAATTATTTTCGAGCACTGTTTGTTAGTTTTGGTATTATTTGTCCGTGTCTTTCTCACTATATTATACAGGGTGTTTCCTAACTACGGTACGAAACTTCAGGGGGTGTTTCGTTAGGTCATTTGACAAAAAAAAGTTCCTATGAACATATGTCCGGAGTTGCTTCGTTTCTGAGATACAGGGCGTTGAAGTATAAAAAAAAGGTATTTATAAAATATCCTGAATATCCTGAAACCGATGTGGTTGAAATATGGTACAGCTATTTGAAGTAATAAGGCAATTATTTGGCCCTAAGTAGGTCCAGTGGCGTCTCAGTGGGCACCACAGCCAACAATACTGAGAAAAAAAATTTTTTCTCCTTTTCAGTGCATTTGAATATAAGCGTGGTAAAAATACAACTTTTTGGCCTCCTGTGTTTTTTTCATATTTAGCTTAGTTTTCGAGAACAAAAAAAATGAAGGCACTCTACAATCATGATTACCTGCTATGGAGATCAGCTGACAGTGATAGTATTGTCATATCAGTAAAAGTCAGAGTTGTCAATTAGCAGTGATTCCATCATGAATACTTTTACTAACGCTGAAATGGCTGACATGCACTTTATTTATGGATTAGCAAATGAAAATGCGGAAGAAGCACGGATAATCTACAAGGATATATATCTTAACAGAGTAATTCCATGTGCTGAAACATATAGAACGCTACATGCAAGATTATGTGAAACTGAAAGTTTTAATAAAAATGTAAGTGGTGGAAGACCAGAAACTGTAACAACGCCTGAACTAGAAGAAGCTATACTTGATGCGAAAGAAGAAGATCCTTCAAATAGTACCAGGAAAATTGCACTGCAGCTTGAAGTAAGCCCAAAAACCGTTTGGAAAGTTCTAAAAAGAAACCTCCTATACGCATATCACATACAGCGGGTCCAAGCTCTACTGCCTAGGGATTTTCACCCAAGATTAATATTTTGCAGGTGGTTGATTCATACGATGGCACACAATAATAATTTTTTACCAAATATTTTATTTACGGACGAGGCAAATTTTTCACGAGATTCTATTATGAACTTTCACAATAACCATTTCTGGGCCGACGAAAATCCCCACATTATTAGAGAAAGTCATTTTCAGCAACGATTTTCGCTGAACGTTTGGGTAGGAATTATTGGTGACTACCTAATTGGACCCTTTTTTTACCTGCAAGATTATCAGGTCCATCCTACACGGCTTTTTTGCGAAATCATTTATCCATTTTGTTGGAAGAAGTACCCGTACTTGTAAGAGGCAACATGTAGTTTATGCACGACGGAGCTCCAGCTCATTTTAGTGTTCTTGCTCGTCAGCATCTCGACATCACCTACCCAAATCGCTGGATTGGACGTGCAGGACCTCAACATTGGCCCGCTCGCAGTCCTGATATGAATCCTCTAGATTTCTATTTATGGGGTCATCTGGGGCTCTCGTTTATAAAACCCCTATACTAGATGTGAATGACTTGAGGAATCGAATAAGTGACAATTGCAATGTCATAAGGAATACTCCAGGTATTTTTGAACGTGTCAGACAATCAATGACACATCGATTGCAGTCGTGTATTTTATCAGACGGTGGACATTTTGCTCATTTACTTTAAGGTCGAAATTGTTTATTTTTTACTTTAGGTTTGTATTTTATGTTGTCCATGGATAATTTGTAGAATAAGTATTTTTTTCTCGAAAACGAAGCTTGATATGAATAAAACACAAGGGACCAAAGAGTTGTATTTTCAGTTGTTTAATCTGAGAAAATAAAATACTACAAAAAAAGTACTTTTTTTTCTCAGTATTGTTGGCTGTGGTGCCCACTGAGACGCCCCTGGACCTACTTGGGGCCAAATAATTGCCTTATTACTTCAAATAGCTGTACCACATTTCAACCACATCGGTTTCAGGATATTCAGGATATTTTATAAATACTTTTTTTTTAATACTTCAACGCCCTGTATCTCAGAAACGAAGCAATTCCGGACATATGTTCATAGGAACTTTTTTTTGTCAAATGACCTAACGAATCACCCCCTGAAGTTTCGTACCGTAGTTAGGAAACACCCTGTATTATTGTGTATAAAACCTGTGAACTGTGAATAATGTAAATAATGTCTTCCTCTACTTCTCAACTGTTGTATATACTTTATAAAATGACTGTACCAAAACAATGTAAATTGTCCTATGGAATTAAATGAATGATGATGATGATGTTCTCGAAACTCCCCCTGATCTCTTCATCAAACCTTTGAACAGCAAAATTTTTCAATTCCTGAAGCTGCCAAAAGTTTATAAAATAAAACAGATACAGTTTTCGAATGAGGAAAAAGGACATATCTTGGAAATTTCAAATTTATATCTTCAATTCTTTTTTTCTGTAGTTTGTTGAGCCAGATAGTCAGTCAGTCACTCAAAATATCGCTCTCATAAATCTTTCCATTATTTTTATGGGTGTTTCTCTGGGCACTTACGTACACAATTTCCTTTAGATATCCTGTTATTATATATTTTATAATGGCCATCAAATCCAGGAATATATCACATTAAAATCAAACTACTCATGTTTTAGCCCAACATCAACGGTATATTCCCAAGTTCCAACCGTTAAACAACGCGAATCTCCGCATTATTACCACATTAATAAAAGGTCGGTCGTAATTTCATAAACAACTTTGCCTAATCTTTATTTCGAACCAGCCAACCTCAACGCTCTCGAAACCCTCGAAAACACCTCTTTATAGGCAAATACAATTTTCCACCTCCGTCACGAATTTTCCGCGATCCGGAAAAGGTGTTACCTCGCCTCACTTCGTTTATCTATTTTTCCCGTACACGCCCTACTTATAGCCGGTTGACAGAATTTAAACCCTTATTTGATCTCGATACTGTTAGTGGATATATCGAATTTCACTTTCGGGTCGATGAAAAGGGAGATATGCTGGTACTTTGATGAATTGGGGTTAGCGAGGTGAGAATTCTCCCTAGATAGGGGATATTTTGACAATATTTGGACGGTGAGAGAAAAACTTCATCAAGGGTTCTTTTATAACTTTATTAATTTAAACAGGTTGGTTTTCAACAAAAAATTTTGGAAGGTTTTCCTAAACTACAATCACGTAGGCTTGGAGACATTTTAACAAGCAGATAAGGTTGTATGACGCAGAAGTTGAAGTTGAAAGACCCATCGCTTCAATGAGCTTTCTATAAACGAGGGTAGGGGGATTGTCTATAGCATAAGCCATAGCTTCCCTAATGAGAGAGGATTCTCGTGTGTTTCAGTACAATCTAAAATTCCCCGATTCCATCTCTGAACGCATTGCCTTACGGAAGGAGTAGGTTATGCACAAACCAAGGAGTATTCGTGATCTCCCTAAAAGCTTTCATCTGGACCTGTGATTGATGTGACTTCTGCTTGACCCATATAAAATTAGAGGTCTGAGCATCAACTTTACTTTGTTTGAAGGTTGTAGACGATGTGGTAACTTGATTACTCTCGTTTTGGACGTCCATCGTCTCAATGGATTTAAAAGGTTTTTCACCTTTTAATCCAAGACGATAGATAGAAGTCCGAAACGAGAGTAATCAACTTCACTTTGTCCTTTTGTTTATCTTTGTCTTGATGTTCTCCAGTGTGGCTGTCTGGTAAGCCAACAATCCTCTCGGTAGATTCTTTAACTTCTTCAGGAAATTTCCTGAGACTTGTGAGGATCATCTGATCAATGGACTCTCTTCTATTGAAAAAAAGGAGGTTGAGAAAAAAGTATTTTTTCAGTGTATAATTTTTTATTTAATTACAAAGCTTGGTTAAGCTGAGCGCTTTCGGGTATTTGCCATCATCAGAGCTTCAATCTATGACAGAAAAGAATATTGAAAATTACATTATACAACTCAACAAAATACATACTGTCAAATTGGGGTGAGATTCCATCTCTCAAGAAACACAAAAACATAGTGTACATAATGGACTATGTTTTTGTGTCTCTTGAGAGATGGAATCTCACCCCAATTTGACAGTATGTATTTTGTTGAGTTGTATAATGTAATTTTCAATATTCTTTTCTGTCATAGATTGAAGCTCTGATGATGAAACAAACGCTCAGCTTAACTAACTTTGAATTAATAAAATTATACACTGAAAAATACTTCTTTCTCAACCTCCCTTTTGAAACAAGAGTCTCAAATTCTTGATCTCTTCTATTGGACAAATGAATCGGGAATGGAACAAAAAACTATCGTTAAAAAAGTGCAAGCAGTATTAAGGAAATATGTTTTTTCAAGCAAAGGCTGCTTGTGAATCATTATTCCTCGAGGAAAAGAGGGTTTGGAACCCTCTTTTGCACTTTGAAGCCATTCCTAAATCGTCGGCTTATAGCGTTTTCTTTATTTTTTTTCATCAAATCCTCTGCTGATTGTGATATTCTTCTAGGTTCAGTTTTACTTAATTCTTGTTATCCACTGCCTGACATCCGCGAAGTATGTGGCGAGCGGTTATAACCTTTTGTTGCACTGTCTCAACTTGAGTTTCCGTTATACAAACCGATTCTATGTGTCCACTTAGTAGTACGGTGATGATTCCTGAGTGATTGCTATTTTGTGACGGTTTATTATGGAAGTTTGTCAAAATTTATCTCTAGGTATGATTTCCAGTATTCTTTATATTATTTTCTGACCTATTTTTTATTTTATTCCGCAATCCGTTATGAAAATATTGAATTATGATGTGGATTTCATCAAACGAACGAAAATTTAATGGAATTAAACTTTATTTGATTTCATTGGACAACGATCAGATGATTACTTGCACCATATGATTTTCATTTTAATTTTCGTTTATTTCATTTTCTTTTGCTTCATAATCTTCACTTTTCTCTATATACAGGTACTTTTTCCATACTTCCTTCTTGTCTTTAATTTTTTTTATAGTTTACTTCTCCACTCTTCACATTCTTTTTTTTTTTTTTTTAAATTAATTTTTAATTTCCTTCTTATCATTTCCTTAATTTCTATTTCACTGTAATTCTATTTGTAAATCCGCATTTTTTCTTTACTTTTTTTCGCCATTTATAGTATTTTTCTTTTCATCCTTCTTGTCCATTTTGAACAGGTAATGATAACTTTATATTTCTGACCGTCTATTGATATCCATATCTTTGACTTTTTACACACAATAGTTTATAATTGATTTTCCCCTCTATCTGGCTCCTCTTTTGTAATTTGTAAATATTTTCATTTTGAATCTTGTGTTGCCTTTTATGAGATTATTTTCTATACAGTTTCCTTTATTATTTTCACGTCTTCTCCTTATTTTGCAGTAAACTCCTCCCTCAATATCTCCCAAAATTCATAAACATTCTCTCTACTTTTCTATTTGTAATTTTTCAGAAATATTTCTCTTCTTTTTTGCATAATTTTCAACCCCATACGCTATTATAATATTCTATTCCCTGGACTTTTATGTTTTTCGATTCGTTTTTCCACTTTTCCTGGTTTTAATGATTTTTATCATTTTCTATATTTAGTTTTTCTTTGTTTCCTTGTTCATTGCCTATTCCGTCATTACTTTTCCAGTCCTTTCAACTTTGATTAGTTTTATTGTCTTCTGATGTTTTTAATCTTCAGTCTTTGTCTTCATTCAACCTATTCTGGTTGTATTTTCTTTGTTTGATTTTGGATTGGATCTTTTGGCCTTTATTAGGTTGCCATATGCCATAATTGCATTTCCTAGTTTTCTTTAATTAATTCCTCATTATCTCTATGTTACTTTCCAAAGTTTTTATCAGTTGTTTTCCTTTTCCTGTATCTCTTGCCTCGTCTATTTCAGCTTCCACCTACAATTCTAGCTTCATGAACTCTCGTATCTCATGAACTCTCGTATCCATGTTTAGCCCTGTCATAGTTGTAATTTCTTAATTTTTACTATATTTTTCAAGAAAATACCAATTGTTACTTTTTGACTATTTACTTGACAATCAACAACAACTTTCCTTTTTCTTGAACAAAGTAACAGTGAAAAATATATACAGGGACATACAAATAGATAAAATAATAAAACAACTATGAAATAATCCATAACATCCTCCCCACCGTGAATATTTTCAGGAATTTTCACAATCTTCAATGTCAATCCTACAAATTCTTGTCACGGGACGCTTGAAGATCCCTGTAGACGTTTGTACTTCAACAACTCTGACGACTTTATCTTTCCCGGGAAAAACAGCTATTACTCTACCCAATGGGCAGGGATTTCTGGGCAAATTTCCATCTGCCCGTGGCAGTTGGCACAACGCCAACCGGGCTTGCCATCCTTATTCCACTTTGCTCGCCTTGACAATGTGGGTAGACACTCTTTGATCCATCGTTTCCAAAATATTTCTGCCAATCTCTGGGATTTCTTCCATTGCTTTGGAGATCTTGATCTTCAAAGCTCACTCTTTGAGGGTGAACCGATAAGAAGATGGTTTGGTGTCGAACAACCAGGATCAGAAGGGTCTACCGAAATGTGAGTTAATGGTCTGCTATTGACTACATATTCGGCTACCGCAAACAACGTTAACAACGTTTCATCCTTTAATCCTTCTTCTTTCAATGTAACCCCCAAAATTTCCTTGACTGATCAGTCTTTCCCAGCATCCACCCATATGAGGACTACAGGGTGGATTGAAGTGCCCTTCTTTATCTATTTCTGTCAATTCTCGAGTCATTTTCAGTTGATCAAGTTCCCTATAGAATTTTGAAAGTTCTTCATTAGCCCCTTTGAAGTTTGTACCGTTGTCCGAATATAAGTGTTGAATGGATCCTCTGCGGGAAACCATTCTCCCTTATAGCCATGATTGTACCATCAGCAGTGAGAGAGTGTGCAATTTCTAAATGTATTTCACGAATAGAAATGTAAACAGAACTCCCCAATTTTTACTTTTTGACTTTTTACTTGACAATCAACAACAACTTTCCTTTTCCTTAAACAAAATAATATATACAGGGACATACAAATAGATAAAATAATAAAACAACTATGAAATAATCCATAACAATAGTTAGGTATATGTTTACCTAATTTTCAAAAAAATTAATGCAACTACTTTATTTCTTGGTTTTCTTGATAAACTCCAATTTATTCATGGTATTCTCGTTTACGTCCATGTTTCTGTAGATTTCTAGAATTCATTTTATTACATTTGTCACTACAAGACTTTTTACAAGTGCATTCGATTTATGAGTTGAAAAAATATTTCATCACAATGAATCTTAATATAATCTCATGTTTACCACAATGGCGCAGGCCCAGTTGTTCAAGGATAACCAAGTGATTGGGGTTACACCAGGATTACCAATTAATTACACATTTAATTACTAATTTTGTTTCAGTTAATGATATAAACCTAGTTTAATAATGGTTTAAGTTAATCTCACGAATTCGGGGGTTTAAGGAGATAATTTGCCGTTCTAACCTATTTGATTGCTTGACATGACCATTCTGAAAATTATATTTGTCGAATATATTGTTTTATACCCTACTGTAAAGATGTTCGAAGATATAACAGACTATGAAGATTTTTTTGGAGTTTTTGATATTATTGTCTCATGAAGAAAGAGACCCGTATTTAGACAACGTATAAAAACCATTTGGAAGAATGGGCAGAAAAATAATTTTTGAATAGATTTTGCTTGCCAAAAGAATCTCCGCAACTAACAAAAATACAAATAATCACCCCTAAATGACTACAAGGCAAAATCGTAACAAAAAATAAACTTCCAAATAAAATCAAATCATCACAATTGCAAAATCAAAAACAACATGATCTGTTCTCAAGAATCTGTTGATTTACTGTTGCCTAATGAATCATGTTTCAAAGATAATGTTTGCTTATATATCTCAATTATATGGGTTTTTTCTAAATTCTGCTCCTCACTTTGTAGTTCAAAAAAAGTTGGTGTTTTTCTCTCATGTGTATTAATTTCGAATTGTGTTCTTCGAATGATCGTTTCTGTGAATCTACAAGATCTGCTTTGGACAGAGCCCAAGTAGAAATTTTGTCTTTTATTGTAAGGGTGCTATTCCTTTTTTTAGACCTCCACAGATGACATTGTATTCATTACTTATTATAGCCCACGCCTTCAATTTCTGCGAATTACTAACTGCGTCCGTTTTTTTACATTCTACAATATCTTGGTATTTTTCGTGAAATGAGAATGTTTTCCTCATCTTCAGTGAAATTATGAGTTTTTTTTCTTAAGATACGCCTCCAATTTATAGAATACAAAAATATAAATTCTTAGATTAAGTTTGATTCAATGTTGATATTTCTGAACGGTCCGAATGTGGTACAAGCGAAAAAATGTTGCCAACATATGAAAACAACGAATTGGGAATCCAGGAATAGTTTTTCATTGAAAAATGCATAACGTTCTGATCCATAGTTAATTAACAATCCGTGTTTAGATAATAAACGGTTTGAACTCGCATTGAACAACCGGCCCTTAGAGCTGATTTTTGGATCGTTATTTATGTTCCAACGCATCAGGGGGCGATGGGTGCTAATTAAACGATGATAAGAATCAATATTTTCATTTAATAACTATTGAGTTTTTTGGTAGGAAGTACATTTATCTTGTGTGGAGACATGTAAGATTTCCAATCAGTATTTGCGAATATTTAGGTTTGCTGAAACTGACTGAACCATTTTAATTATAATGAATAATAATATTAATGAAGAATATTTATTCACCATGAGGCATACAAAATAATCACACAGAAGTCTGTATTCTGTTCTTATTGCATAAAAATACTTTCTAGTATTCAGGTAATTGAGTCATGGGAATGGAGTGTTAGCCTGGGCTGTTTTTATAACAACTTCATTAAAAAAATAATATAAATAAATGAAAATTGTTGTCAGCATTTTTCTAATGATCGTCAATACACCAACTCATTGGACGGCGATGCAATACAAAATTTTAGAGCAGACGGAACTTTTCTTAAATCAACAGGATCTTGGTAATTGTCCCAGCTTATAAGAGCTAGTGTATTATTCACTCAACATGATACAGTTATATAGGAAATTATTGAATTCTATAAATTCCAGAAATTAATAAATGAAGAAATGAAATGGAAGAAAAAATGCGATGTAAGATTGGTATATGTAAACGAATCTCACAAGCTGCTCGAAGTTAGGTCACTTATTCCGCACCGCATTCCATGTTTAATTAATACAGTGGTTGAGATTAAAATGTTATTTCATATTGTATTGAGACATATCAGTTTTTGGTAGCAGAGTTTTCAATTTTGGCTTTATTATTTCTTCAGTTGGTTTGTGAATATACAGGATTTGAACATTTCAATAATATTCCATGCACCTGCATATAACTGTACATTTTCTTGGAACAAGTTTTTATCTTAGTCATTCTGGAGTGTCATAATAACGTTTTTGTTATCGTGGTCAATTTCAGTTTGTTTTCCTTTATCGATAAATTAGTTAGAGGAGATTTCCCTGTTAAATTGCAAATTTTCGTTACGGTTCTGAGCATTAAAAAAATAAAAAATACTACCGGGTCACTGACACCCCTTTATTTTTATTTCATGACCCACATATATCCATGAATCAACCTCGTAGAGTGATAATTACTACCCAGTTGTACGCAAATACCTGTTGGCAGTTCCCTTTTCAAACCACCAGCCAAGAAGTTGAATCGATAACAATGAAGAAAAAGGAAAAAAGGAATGAACCGTTGCACGTCAACAAAAGCAGAGTGGAGGTATTTTTCTTTCGTTTTTGCACTCTTTTCATTTGGAGGACGTTTCGTTTGAAATGCATTTCATGCCCGCATGAGTAATGCTCGAGTATATGCGTGCAATGCATGGAGATGCTTTTAATGGAGAGAAAAAAGCGCGGAAATTATAGTATATATACAGAGATGGAAACAAAGAGGTCCAAATAATGACACGAGTATTCATGTTTTTCTGAAACATTCATACAAATTGAAATTTCAATGATTTTCATTGAAACATGTTTTCCCTTCATCTAGCACATTATATTACTTTGTCATTGCGGTTTTATTTACCCCAATAGAAAGTTGATATTCTCAAAAAATAGCGAAATTTTCAAAAATATGCTAATTGATTTTGGATGGTTGTTCAAAGGAGGCAAGGTTTTTATCAAAATAGTGAAACTGCTATATCATTAGACTCAACATTAAAATTAATTTTTGCAACATCCGCGGACTCAACAAAACATCAATGACGTCCACATCACTACAGACGAAAAAACCGGATATTTTGGCTCTAACAGAAACACAAGTAAACTCGTCCACCAACAAGGTCCATATGCTTTGTCCTGGTTACGAACTCCATTCTCGATTCAGGTTCAAAGGTGGAGTCTGCCTTTACGCTAAGGCTAACCTTTCATGCCAGCGTGAAGAGAGTTTGGAACCGAAAGACTTTGATGTGATGTGGTTCAAGCTATCTGATACCAAACTGACTAAGTTCCTCTGCTGCCTTTACCTATCACCTAATGAACCTTCATATAACGACCTCTTTGAGTTTTTATCACTCAAAGTGGACTACATTCAGGAGAACCATCCAACAGCTGAAACCATAATCATGGGAGACTTTAATGTACATGGCTCAAATTCTCTAACAAAACAGATGATGCGGGTCGTCAAGCCGAGGCCTTCGCCATCACTCATGGTCTAGAACAACTGGTCGAGCTACCAACCCGCATCCCTGATGTCAACAACCAGTCTGCCAATACACTAGATCTTTTCCTCACCACCAATCCTGACCCGTATAGAATAGAAGTTTGTGCCCCACTTGGAAACTCTGATCACACCCTCATCTCCACAACATGCTCTTTCCATTTACCATCGAGCTGCACAATACCACCCCGTCTCATGTGGCATTACAATTCGGCCGACTGGGAAGGTCTTCGTATGTTTTTCTCAGCGTTTCCATGGAAGAGAGTTTGTTTCTCTTCAGTAGATCCAACACGATGTGCTGAGACAATTTCTGAAATCATCATGTTGGGGATGCAAACCTACATACCGAATACCGAAAGAAGAACATCATCCGATAAGACCTGGTTTAACAGAAACTGCTCTAGAGCTGTGGCTTCCAAACAGGCAGCATACCATCGATGGCTAAAAATCCGGGCCCTGAGACCAGAGCAGCATATGTCGAGGCTAGAGGCATATGCAAAGAGACAATAGAATGCTCAAAAGATGCCCACAATGCCAAAATAAGATCAAAACTTGCTGAATGTCCTAACGGATCCCGTTCATTTTGGTCTTTCGCCAAAGCTGTGGGAAGAAACTTCACTTCCAGCTCATTTCCTCCTCTAACCAAAGAAGATGGAACACTAGCAACGACTGCCCAGGAAAAAGCCAATATCTTTGCGCATCTATTTGCTGGAAATTCCACTCTGGATTCATCGGGAAAACAACCCCCGAACATTACACCTATTGACAGTCACATGCCCGAGATCACCTTTCGCCAACGTACTATCAGAAAGATTTTGCTGGGTCTCAACACCAACAAAGCCTGTGGATCTGACGGAATCCCGCCGATTGTTCTCAAGAAATGTGCCCCGAACTAACACCTGTTCTTTGCAAGTTGTTCTACCCCTCTTCCAATTTGGGGGTATTTCCGTCCAAATTGGAAAATTGCAAGAGTACAGCCAGTCCCTAAAAAAGGCAAAAAGGCCCTACCTAGCAACTACAGACCTATCGCACTGCTATCTATTATCTCAAAGGTCATGGAAAAAGCCATCAACATCGAGCTCATGAAATATCTGGAAGACTCAGGAATTGTTAACGATAGGCAATATGGCTTCCGCCATCAGAGATCAACTGGTGACCTGCTCGCTTACGTCTCATATATATGGCAGCTATCTATTGAAAAGTATGGAGAAACTTTAGCTGTGGCATTAGATATCTCCAAGGCGTTCGATCGAGTTTGGCACCAGGGACTCCTCGCCAAGCTTCCGTCTTATGGCTTGCCCCCTCAGCTGTGTTCTCTGCTTGCTAGTTTTCTCTCAAACAGGTCTCTCCATGTAGTGGTCGATGGAGTTTCATCTGACACTCTACTCATAAATGCTGGTGTTCCGCAAGGATCTATTCTCGCACCAACACTATTTCTACTTCACATCAACGATCTGTTGAAAGCAACTTCATGTCCAGTACACAGCTTTGCCGATGATAGTACCCTCCATACCGCTTTCTCTTCCAGGGCCCCTATATCAGCCCGTGAAACCAGAAATGAACGAGGAAGAAATGTTAATAATATAAATATGGACTTAGCAACAATTCTCGAGTGGGGATCTAATAACTTGGTAGAATTCAATGCAAACAAAACACAAGCATGTCTTTTCTCTAGGAAAGTCGATCTCACTGTGCCTAACATAACTTTGTCAGGAGTAACCATACCACTGAAGTCATCCATATCGATGCTTGGTATTACTATCAGCAATAACCTTTCCTGGGAAAATCACGTGAGGTCCATTGCCAAAAGTGCATCCCAAAAACTTGGTTTTTTGTTTCGTGCCAAGAGCTATTTCACCCCCACTCCGCTGCTTATGATCTATAAGGCACAGATCCGACCTGTCCTGGAATACTGTTCCCATATTTGGAGCGCGGCAACTAAACATATCCTGAGGCTATTGGATTCTGTCCAAAAAAGGGCAATTCGTCTTGTCGGTGATGCCTCGCTTACAAACTCGCTCACTTGTCTGGAACACCGTAGAAAAGTTGGCGATTTGTCTCTATTTTATAGATATTTTCATGGGCGATGCTCTTCTGAAATATCAACAATCGTTCCTGCTTTGGCAGTCTCTTCGAGACTAACCCGTCAAGTTCAGTCATCACACCCCTTCGTGGTCACTCGTTCATCCAACGAACAGCGAGGCTTTGGAACTCATTGCCTAGGGAGGTGTTCCCCGAGGCATGCAACACCAACTCCTACCTTCTTTCCCTTGGTTCCCACGATGTTCTCTGAACATTACAGGATATCCCTTTTCGTGGGAACCAGAACATAAAGAAAAAAAAAATACCTGTTCTATTATTACGACGATCAGTTCAACTGAACTTGAGTAGTAGAAATATTCTATTATTACCACTAGTTATCAATGTGATGAGTACTTCCAAAAAAGGGGCTTTCGATTAAAATCGCTGAAATTTTTATGTAATGTGTAATGGTATAGCATTTATAATACCAATAGACCAGCATAAAAAGTTCCGAGAAGGACTTGACGCCTTCACACAGGCGTCGGTATATGATATGGTATTTTTCTGGTTACTCATTTATTTATTTAGCTTTAGGAAAAGATACAGTGATTACAAATTACAATACAATATTGAATAATACCATAATTCAGACAAAATTAACAAGACTCACGTGCAACTATGCATAGGAACTGAAAAAAAAATTAAATCAGAAAAAAGTTCATATGCAGAGTTACAGGTATTATGAATACATAGGTGAGTGTTACAGGATCACTTTCTTGATTTCACTTAGTGTAGTGTTGAATATGTCAATCTCATTCTGAAAATTCATATAATTTACACAAATTTGATGGATAGGAGAAAACATGAGTAAATTCGTGTTGGGTGTCAGCAAGTAAAACATGTTATGTGATCGGGCAGTCCCTCTAGGTACATGTATATTCAGCAAAGAGAGTAATTGGGGAGAATCTATTTTGTTATTCAGGAGTTTGAAAAGGAACATTGTGCTATGACATGCACGACGTGTCTGCAACGAGTTATAACCAAAACGTTCCAATAATAATTCCTGAGGAAAACCTCGTGCAGGATAGTCCCCATCTACTCTTTAACATATTGTTTTGAGAAAACGTCTCCGTACATATTCAAGTGGACATTTATAGCCCGGAGACCAAATAATGGAGGCGTATTCAAGTTTAGTTCTCACAAATGCGTCGAACAGGAGCTTCACAGTATTGGGGTCGAAAAATTGCATTGAGTTCCTGGTTACGAAGCCAAGCGTTTTATAAGCAGATGAAACGATATTGCAAGTATGTTCCACGAACGTTAATTTATTGCCAAATTTCACTCCTAAGTCTGTGAAACTGGTGCATCTTCCGAGATTGGTGCCACCAATACTGTAATAAAAAATAATAGGTTGTTTTTTGCGAGTGAAAGATATAACATTGCATTTTCCTATATTTAAAGGGAGTAGATTTGACTCGCACCACTATGTAGATTATTTAGATCATCTTGAACTTTCGAACTGTTATTTAGGTTTTCAATTTGCAATAAAAAATAATAGGTTGTTTTTTGCGAGTGAAAGATATAACATTGCATTTTCCTATATTTAAAGGGAGTAGATTTGACTCGCACCACTATGTAGATTATTTAGATCATCTTGAACTTTCGAACTGTTATTTAGGTTTTCAATTTGCAATAAAAAATAATAGGTTGTTTTTTGCGGTGAAAGATATAACATTGCATTTTCCTATATTTAAAGGAGTAGATTTGACTCGCACCACTATGTAGATTATTTAGATCATCTTGAACTTTCGAACTGTTATTTAGGTTTTCAATTTGCAATAAAAAATAATAGGTTGTTTTTTGCGCGTGAAAGATATAACATTGCATTTTCCTATATTTAAAGGGAGTAGATTTGACTCGCACCACTATGTAGATTATTTAGATCATCTTGAACTTTCGAACTGTTATTTAGGTTTTCAATTTGCAATAAAAATAATAGGTTGTTTTTGCGCGTGAAAGATATAACATTGCATTTTCCTATATTTAAAGGGAGTAGATTTGACTCGCACCACTATGTAGATTATTTAGATCATCTTGAACTTTCGAACTGTTATTTAGGTTTTCAATTTGCAATAAAAAATAATAGGTTGTTTTTTGCGAGTGAAAGATATAACATTGCATTTTCCTATATTTAAAGGGAGTAGATTTGACTCGCACCACTTATGTAGATTATTTAGATCATCTTGAAGTTTCAAGCTGTTATTTAGGTTTTCAGTTTGTCCATATAGCTTACAGTCATCCGCGTATAGTAGAAGATTACAGTTCAGTCCAATGCCGATGTCGTTTACAATATTATGAATAACAAGGGGCCCAAAACTGAGCCTTGTGGGACACCGGAAGTTGCAGTTATTTTAGATGATCGGTGACCATGGTATTCCACTCTGAGGATTCTGTTGGATAGATAAGAGTAGAGAAGCATAATGAGATCGTGAGTAAGACCAAAGTTATTCTTATAATCATAGCAATTGATCACCGCATTCAAAGGCGGCAACTGAAATTTTCCACCCTGGATAAATTCGAAAACCTCCGAAATTGATGAGTCAAAAACTAAAAATGGGACTACAAAGTATTATCGAGACTTGAGAACAATATTCGGATGAGGTGGAATCATCATCGGGTTGAATGGCTAGCCATAGACGAACACATTTTCTGACAGATTTTCACGCGTCGAGCAAAAGTGGCACATTTACTCGTCGCGAGTAACGTCGATCATTTTTACGACCAACACCATAAACATCCATGCAAGTCGTACGAATTATCCGTCGTGCTGGTTCATCACGAGTAAATCTGCCTGTTTATGGAAGAATGTAACGATTTGCGCGACGGATTCGCATGCTTTGGAAATTTCAAGAGGTCGCAAGTCACGCTAACTGCATTAAAGTTCACGCCGAGCAAATGTGTACGTTTATGGTGTAAACCTGTGGCATGCAAGCTATGGCTTGTTCCCGGATTTGCATGGCTCGTGATGTGGCGTGCCAAATCCGCATAAATGTACGGATTTATCCGTCACTTCTGCTCGCAGCGTGCAAATCTGTCAGAAAATGTGTTCGTCTATGCCTAGCTAATACCGATAGGATTTATGGAACTTTGCACATAATATTTGTTCTCTTCTTTGATAACGTGTGCCACACAGTTTTTCCACACATCACTACTACTTACTTCATTGAATCAAAGTTTGGAAATAACTTAACTGAAGAATGTACCAAAATGGCTAATATCTCCAACACTTTTTACTTTTCTCCAGTACACGAACAAGAAATCATCTCAGTGATTCGCGAACTAAAAAACAAAAATTCAGTTGGTGTGGACTGCCTATCCACCAAAGTATTGAAAGAAATAAACGAATATATCGCCAAACCATTGGCACAGATAACTAACTTCTCAGTTGAGTCTGGAGTATTTCCTGATATGTTGAAAATTGGAAAAAGAATTCCTATTCGATCAGCGCTGTTATTCAATAAAATATTTCCTTTTTTGGAATAAATATAATCAGCAAATCACAAAATGGTTTCAATCCTGGTCGATCAACAGAAACTGCCGCCGTTGACTTCATGGATACGTCTACAGACGAATGGATGATGGAAAGTATGTAGGAGCATTGTTTTCGACCTCACCAAAGCATTTGACTCGATAAACTTTAGATTCATTGAAGAAAAGCTCTACTCCAAAGGCATTCGGGGCAACTTTCTTTCGTGGATTATGTCATTTATGAGTTCCAACTGAGGAACAGCAAGTCAGATTTTTACGAAATGGGCCTGGGAGTCCCACAGGGATCAGTTCTGGGACCATTAATATTTCTTTTGTTTATTAATGATATGCCATCTCATATACGTTCTAAATGTCTAATCCTGTTTGCTGATGATACAACTATAGCTGAGGAAGCTGATAACCCCTCAGATCTACAGATTAAACTATCAGTAATAGCAGACCAATTCACGGCCTGGTGTAGAACAAATAGATTAGTGGTAAATGGCAAAAAAACAATCCTCATGCAATTCTTTGGTAGGAAAACTCATACTGGTCCGATGAACGTGCCGTTGAAAATAATATCGTTGAATCCTCAGATACCACAACATTCCTAGGAATACATATAGATCAAAAATTGAACTGGGAGCATCACATCGACCATGTATGCAAGAGAGCTTCCAGTGGGTACTATGCTATACTCCAGTTAAAAAATGAACTTGATCGACCAACTCTCCTAAATATCTACTACGCTCTTATTCATTCTCATTTGTCCTACAACATAATTCTGTGGCTCAAAAAAAGGTTATGAGGCTAATATTCAATATGAAGAAATTGGACTCCTGCAGATCGTACTTTCAGGAACACCATATTTTAACTGTTCCCTGTATGTATATATACAGCTGCATTTGCTATATTAAACGCAATTTGAAAGATTCAGCGAAGAACTCATACATACACCAATATCCAACCAGATACGCTGATTCAATTAGAATCCGAAAACTCGCAACAAGTTTGTATGAAAAAACTCCTTCACTGGCAGGAGCAAAACTATTCAATCACCTACCTTCTGACATAAAAGATGTCAAGCCTTTGAAATTATTCAAAAAAAAACTCAGGTTAGTCTTAACGACCCATAGTTTCTATTCCACCATAGAATATCCAATTTCAGGTGATCGAAAAACTGTAAACTGTACATGTCAATTTACTTTGTGGGGATTTTTATATTGTTATAGTGGTAACCTATGTTTATATGTAATCTTATATTATATTTTATATATTCCTATGTTGTTATGATGTATCGTTATATTATTTGATGTTTTATATGCTACTTAGTGACCTATTTTATATTTCTATGTCACAACTCTGTGGCTCCATAACTTGTGTAGTTCTTTATTGAATCTCCGAACATATACTCCAATATACAAAGAATTATGTCATTTGTACATTGACGTAATGGACTATATGCCTATTGTGACCTATCCTATATCATGTATTTGATCATAAAGGACCAATAAATATTCTATTCTATTCTATTCTATTCACCACTTGCCTAATACTATCGAGGCTGAATTGTATGGATAAATCTCGGAGGACTCAGCTTTTCTTCAACAGGGGGTGGGGGAGGGGGAGATTTGGTTCTTAAGTAAATAATGCAACGTACATTTTACCAAATTTTATTACACATCATTAAACAGACAGATGGAATCAGATTTTACAGAGTGGAAAGTACCACTTTATGGTCGCAAAATCGGTTTCTCAGTTGACTTATTGAGTCATCTGAGGTCGGAACAGCAACTTTCATTCGGAAATACTTCTCAGGATCATTAATTGGAATATTACGAATAGGTTATATTTAGAAAAACCAAGGGTATTTAAACAAAATTGAAAAATTGAATTAGGTATGGGATGTACATAAAACTACCTGATTTTCACCTTATTCCAGAACAACTTGAAACTTAATAAAGCCAAAACTAACACCATATTATTGAACCAGCGTAATCAACAGGATACAAATGTAATACTATATAAAAATACTGACAATGCAATCAGTCCATCATAAACTGTTAATATGCTTGGAATTGTCCTAGACAAAAAATTAGAATGGAATCATCATATTGATGCATTATGTACTAAATTGAAGAAGAGCTGCTACTCTATCAGATTTATGTCTATCACTGCAGTTCTAGCGTACTGTTAACATTGTACCATGCCAACTTTCAAGCACGCCACCGATATGGTATTCTCAACTGGGGTATGAGTGCTTTTGTCCAAAGGGTATTTCTCCACTAAAAGTATGTGCTGTTAGAATAAACTGAAACACAAGACTCATGTAGAGATGCTTACAAAAAGCTCGACATTCTTACAGTTGCCAGCACTTATATACTAGAGGCTAGTGCATATGTTTACAAACATAAATCTATTTTTCAGTCATATCATCCATCACACAACTACAATACACGATCTAGAGATCTGGTCTTTCCGAATGCTCATAGAACCTCAATGTATGAAAAAAGGTGTAGAGTATAATGGGTGTAAGCTCTACAACATCCTTCCAATAACTATTAAAAATTCTCCAAACATTCATGTTTTCAAAAGTCAGCTGAACAAAAATTTTACTTCAGAGGGTCTGTAACACCATTCAAGAATTCACTGATCAATTACCTTGAGATCACTAGCTTCAACAAACTTAGTTAACAGTTCACTCCTACATGCCCTGTTTGATTTACCATGGTTTCTGGTGATGAATATTTTAAATTTAATTGTAACTATCTTTTTATATTGACATGTTCTGTTTAGTTTATAATTTGAACTTATATATGTGTACTTTTTATTTATATTTATACTCATGAACTTCATTCTCAACATAAACCTGACCTTTTCTTTATTTATTGTGCTTTGAAAATTTCATATGTACTTTTCAACCAAAGAAAAAAAAATATCATTATATTTTACAGATTTCGGGGGGGGGGGTTAACTCCCCTGGGTACGGCCTTGAATTTGATACAATATATGTATAATTCCTTCATTAAAATATTTCAAGAGTGTTTATCAGATATAAAGCTGGTGCTTGAGACGACAAAAGGAAATCACTATTAAATCGAGCGTAAAATATTTACGATTGATTTTAGCAAAAATCTTACTGAAAAGCCTACTTTATATCTTACAGGATGTTTTGTTTTCTTGTTCGATTGTCCCTATGATGTATTCAAAATTCTTTCAACTAGACAACTGTATCATAACTGGTAAACCCTGAACTTGTCTATGTTCATTTTTACCCTATTGTTTATATTATTAAATCGAGCACTAACAAAACGAGGACGTGATATGGAAATTTATTTGCTGAATCCCAATTCATATAACTCCCAATACAAAGTATGTATCCCCAAAATATGGAGTAATAGCTTTATAGCTCGGATACGTTTGATTTTTTCATTTTTCCTGTATTACATCTAACTTTGAATAACTGAAGTGTATGTTGATAATGAAATATACGATATTTAATAATACCTCGATTCCAAAATAATAAAAAAGAGTAATTCACGGAAGATTTTTACGATTGTAGGAAAAATTAATGATGAATTTGTATGATGGAGTGATTTATACCTCCAATATCATCATTTTGTCAGATAATCATTGGAATATGAGAGATAATTTTTCCAGTCAATACAATTTCGGCGGAAATTTTGCACCGTTTCAACCAATCAGAAGCCTTTATTTTATTTTGAACCGTTACCATGGCAACGCAAGTGTTTTTCGGATATTTTTTCCGCTTGGGTAGGACCCTGGAGTGAATTTTAGTGGACATTTTTTGAAGTAATAATTACTGTCACTTGATTAATAATTACATTAAGTACACATAACCAGTTTTCACATATTTAAACAATCAATAAATATTTTTTCGTGACAATTCAACTCATGTATAAAAAATCGCATATGCCACAGTACAATTGTCAGTTTGACAGCGGCAAAAGTTAGCTGCAACTTTTAGAGCGACAAAGTGGTTTTTTCACTTATTCATTTGTTTATCAATTATCGCGGTGTTGGTTGCCAAAATAAATAATGTTTGCATTGATATGTTTCTAAATTTCTTATTCATTAAATTGTCCTGCCGAATTACACTCGATGTTTGTATTGATATCGGTAAATTTGTGTTGTTCAAATTCTAAACTGTTTCCTTTACAATTTGACTCGAAAAACTGTCAACCTAAAAACGCTCCACCTTCGGTGTCGCGTTTTTAATAGTTGACAGTTTTTTCGCCTAATTGCTAGGCAACAGTTTCTCATTAAACAACCCAAATTTACCCGATAAAATACAAACCTCTCGTGCAAATATAAGTGACAAAAATACTACCCGGTAACCGCCTGTGCCATCATACGAAACTGGCCTTGCTTAATTTGTTATAAACATTTAAATGCTAAAAATCTTTTTTTGTTTTGTTTTTTGCTCGTAACATAAAAACTAATGAAGCATGAAATGCAAGAAAAATGAGCCCTGGCTCGACTCGATCGGATTATTAGTAACGGAGAAAAACCTGAAAAAATCTGAGTTTTTTAAAAATCCATAACACCGCCATTTTTTTAGTTTTAAAGCAGGTTCTCCACGACATAGTAGTGATTGATATGTCACTCAGGCACTGTTGGATTATTAGTTTTGGCATAATTGCAATTTGATTTTTTTAATGCCCTTCATTGCAGCAGACCTGAATGCGTCATAGGTGGTCCGATTTCAATTTTTCTACAAGATTTTGAGAGTTGAAGTATAGTACTACAAAACGACATTTATCATTTTGCGTTAAAATGCTGCGAATTAGGTTAAAAATACTTGCAAACATGAAAGAAAACGGGCGAGTGCAAGAAAGCGGCTGAGGAATGGGGGTAGAGCAGCAGACTCATAATGGGCGTTTGCAAGTATTTTTCACCTATTTTGCAGAATTTCAACGCAAAATGAAAATATACGTTTTGTAGTCTTACTCTTTACTAGAAATTCTTTGAAAAAAATTTGAATCGAACCTATAACTCTCGTCTGCTGCATAAAGTGCAAATTACAAATTCCAGATTGCAAATTTATAAACTAATGTCCAAACACTTGTTGTTTTTCCTACATATAAACAGTACATATAAAACACTACTATGTCGTGGGAAGCCTACACTTAGAAAGTGGCGGAGTTATGCATTTAAAAAAAAACGCTGATTTTTTCCGTTACTTATAATCCGATCGAGTCGCACTAATGCTTTTTTTTTATTTTAATTCTCTACAATTCGTCCATTGACAGAATCGAGATTGCTTCACTAGTTTTCCAGTTACAAGTCAAAACGAAAAAAAAAATGTTAAAAAAAATGCTTTGAAATGTTTATAACAAATTAAGCAATGACAGTTGCGAGTAGGAAACATAACAGGATTTAACTAAGAACCGTCTTTCGTATATGATGGTTTCCTGGTAGTATTTTTGTTGCAGATTCAATAGGGCAGAAAATCTCTATTGATTGGCCTAATTTATTTTATAAACTTAGAAATACATAACAAAACAATTTTTGCGGTTACCTCCGTTAAAAATTATTCATCCTATTATAATTTTTAGTTGCGAATTTTAAGTATCTCCTCTCTTCTTAACGGTTAAAGCAGGAGAAATTCCATTTTTTATTAAACATCTGTATCTTATAAAATATAAATAATATTTTGATACTATTTTATTTAGTTTTTGGGTATTTAGGAGTCTGCAGGCTTTTGAAGCAAATATTGGTGTAAAATCAAAGTTTTCTTCATTCCAAATCGCCGCTGCATTCTTCAATGAGAGAGTTTGGATTTCCTAGTATTTATAGGTGTTGAGTGCTGAATTTCGTGGCGAATAACTTGGGTATTTTATTGACCAAAGCGACTCATCTTGCCTTCTGTCTTGCTCGCACTGTAATCTAATCACGACAATATATAAAATAAATTGCAAAAACGTGCAAAATATTCTTACCGAATATCACTCGACGTTAAATTAAAATCTGGATTTTTTTTCTAGGGCTATAAATATCCTCGAAAAAAATTCTGGAAATAATTCAACCTCTACTGGTATTACTAGTGAATATTGAAAATATATTTTCACTTTCCAATTAGGTAATTGGTCGAAAAGTCAGTTGAATTCTTTTCGCTGGACCATATGAGACTATTGTAGACAGTGTGATACAACGAATATTTTAATTTTTTCAAGTACAAAAATATGTATGGAATCAAAATTTACTCTAATACAATGAAACTCGAAGAATCATCGAAATCTTCAATTTCAAACCTTTGTTCAAATCCAACCATGCCATTTTAATAATAATTTTATTAGGTTATCATGGATATCAGATAAAAAATTACCATCCAAACTTATTTTTTACACGAAATTGGTGCGTGGTCTTCTCTCAAGGGCTCACTTATGTTATTTGAGATGAACAACTGGAGCTGTAATTATATACCCTCTTGTAATTTCTTTGACCAAACTTTCATGAAATCTTATACCGGAACTATCTTATGACTGATGAGTTATTTCCTTCGAGCAACTCAGTTGGAAAGTGTTTCCTGCCTAAAATATCGTTTATTGTTAGGTGGAAGGCTCAGTTTCGGAAGCAGAATTTACAGAAAAAAGGCTTATAGTGTGATATATCGAAATATCATGTTTTTTCAAGACTAGACGAACAACAAATAGTTCATAAGAAGTGTGATTTTTTTTTAAAAGTGGTGATGTTAATAAAAGGAGTTCAACAACATAGTCATACATTGGTATACTATTTTTGAGAATAAACAAGCTACCTATCTTTATTCCTGTTGTTGACATCAAAATAAAAATTATCAAACAGCTCTGAAAAAGTACCAGGCTAAGAAAAATTGAGAAAAAAATCTAAATATTTATATGCCTCCAAATCCTTTAATAATCTGCTTTTCTAGATAGTTTACTGAAATTTGTTTTTATAATCCCCATCACAGACGATCACAATTTTGAACGGGTAATTACAGAAATGATATTAATATCAAGAAATGTTTGAATTCTTAATCATTAGGAAAGTTATTTAGATTTATTTCTATTCTTCAAATGGTTTTGTTGGGATAAGGAGCAATGTTAATGAAGAAAAACTATTACTTTCTCGCCAACGTTTCGAACATTGATAAATTCATCATCAGGGCTTGGTAACAATGAGTTTTGCTTTACAATTCTTTTTGAGAAAAGTTGAATATGGTAAAATAATAGACAAAATATAATAAGAAAAATGCCCACAAAATATTGAAACATTTGAAATATAAAAATGTTTATAATTGGAAAAATATAATAACAAATAAAAAACAGAATAACGAACATTTACGGCACAACAGATTCCACATTTAGCTCGAGACAAATGAAACTGAATTAAAATCCCGAGAGTGGCTGTGAATCTATGAGATTAATTTTATGTTGTTGGAAAAAACAAAACAGTGGTGGTCAAAATACCTATACTGATAACGAATTTCGGTAGCTGATTTAGGCCCGATATTATAATGTCAGTTTAAACTCTTGAGTGACGTCATCGAGTTTAAACCTTAAACCCTACCTCAGGTAGAGCTCATCCAGTATTGAAACGACCACTTTGGCCTTCCCCCACCTAACAACGAATTTTTATCGAAGATACCCGAACCATTGTCTAACTATGGCTATTAATAGAAATTCCATAGGCGTACCAAATTATTTGGTATAGGCGATTCACGAGACGTAGAGAACTTACACTCCTATAACTTTCCTAACACTCCTATTTCTTTTTCCGCTACTGAAAAGTACTTACCACTGGTCATTTTGGCAAGGTAACGAGTAAACTATTGCAAAGTTGAATAAATAACTGCACAACCTATTTATTAATTAAACAAACCTAACCTTTCAAACGCTGCATGCCAAGACACTGGTGAAGATTCGCCGTAGCACAGCAAATCGTGTCCACTCGTGTTTTCCCCCTCTCTACCTACCAAATGGTCGTTTCAATACTGGATGAGCTCTCGTTTGAAGAAACGAAACGAAACACCATAAGGCCAAGTGACGATGACATTTATATACATGGAAAATAAAAATCTTGTATTTTTATAAAACGACTTCTTCACCACCTTTGGTTTAAACTTGAAAATAAACTGGTTTAAGGTTTTCGGAGTTTAAACTGACATTATAATATCGGGCCTTATCAGGTTAAAATATGCCGTGTTTAATCCTCCTATATCTCTTCTGGTATTCACATTTATTTCCAATATATATTAGCGTAACAGGATTAGAATGAGTCAGTTAAAACATTCGTTAACTCCTATTAAGATATTTTATCCCAAGCAATGAGATTTTGAGACTATTTGATAGAAATAATTGAGCTTAATAAACTACCTGTGACTATTAAAAATTGTTGTAATTCAAATCAGTTCAAAAAGCTTTTGAGAACATTTGTTTATAACTAAATGGTAGAATGTTTGTCATATTTTATTTTATTCTTATAATTCCATATCTAATTTAAATTTTACTTAATTAGGATTAGTTTTCCTGTATATAATAATGTTTGTAACGAATCCTGATTGCCAACTTCTGTAATTTGTATGTAGCACTGGTGCTAAATGAATACATTATTATTAGCTCCAGAACACTGAATAAACAGTGATGTTTGTTATTTTTTTGGAACGAAGTTCCTTTACGCAGCTTGCGGTATTTTGAACTCACTACATACAGTGATTTGATATTTGAATATACCTTTTTCACCATGTTAGAAAGCCTCAGTTTTTCAAGTATGGCAATGAATAATTTTTCTGTATATCAATAGAAGTCCTCGTAGAGCAGTGGTAAGCATGGTCGTCCCTCACGCGGTAGGCTCGGGTTCGATCCTTGACCAAGGGATCTTTTTTTTTAAATCGGTTCCAGATACAAACATATTTGATCTGATAGTAAAAAATTTATATATATTTCAGGTTTTTGGGTGACTTCAAGAGCAGTGCATAATCATTGTGAATGAATGAATCTGTAAAACGAAGCATTTAGAAACGGTAATTATTCGGAAACGATTCCTTCGATTTTAGATCGAACATAATTGAAAATTATAATATAACATGAATTCTGGTAATTTTATCCAGTTTTAAATGTGATTCGGGAAATATTCTCATCAATTATCATTCGTGCTAGAGGATTTTATCACATTTTTTATTTAATTTTTCCTCAAACATTTTGCCTCTGGGAAATTTAACTCTTGCAATTTGCGGCCTTATTATCGAATATTAGACCATAAATCGCACTCGGTGAAATTTCCAGGAAAAATGATTTCTCGAAAATTCCAAAAAATTTTGAGCGATAAAACCCCTAGCACTTATGATATTACCCTCGAAACATGAGCGGTAGATTATCTATACGAATACAAGACGGATATTGTCGTTGAGTCGGATATTATCGTTTCGTTTATATTTCTATATAACGTGTGTTTAGATGATTATATCCTTTTTTTACACGCTTTATATTAGCTTCACTTGTATGTTTGTAACGAGGGACTTGATTTTCACCCACTTCCAGACGTCCGAATGATTTGAAAGTTGGCAGGTGTATATAATTCCGGCGACAATGCATCAAGAAATTTTTGTGTGAACAAAAATAGAATGGCGGCTCCAATATAAGTAAAGTAAGTAAGTAAATTTATCCAATTCAGGTATAAAACAGATATAGATTTATTTCTAACATAAGAGGGAAAAAAAATATATACATATAAATATAAAGATTACATAGTCCTAGGAGAACAAAGTTTGAATGTTACGGCTACACTAAGCAAGCTTGTATTGTAGCCCCAAACAAAATAGTGATTCTAATCCTATATAACCAGACATATTAATATTGCAGGGTGAAGAAGGGAAGAGATAGAGAGAAGAAGTGAGAGAGAGAGAGAGAGAGAGAGATCTGTTTGTAATGCGCTCTAGAACTGGAAGGCACCTCTAATAATGTTTATTCCTTATTCAAGTATCAGTAGAAGCATATCATAATTAATATCAACAAATTTTTTTAAACTCTCTTTTGAATTTGAATTTGGTCTCATGCCTTTCAATGATTCAGGTAGAGTATTGTAAAGTTTTGGACCAAGATACGATATAAATTTTTGATTTTGCGTGAGTCTGCAGCGTGGAACATTCATGGTCTTAACTGAACTGGTACGAGTATTGAATGCATGCTGTACAAATGTAATTGAAGAATTAGTAGTCCATAGTAAACTCTGAAAAATGTAAAGTTTCCTAACTCCGAATATTCCAGTTTCATCATACAACGACTTAGTAGAATACCTCCGATCTTTTTTCATCATAATTCTTATTAATGAATTCTGAATCACTTTTAAGTTGACTAGCGATGTCTTGAAGGTACCGCCCCATACTAGAATACAATAACGTATTATGGAGCTAGCCAAGGCATCATACACCATCAGTATCATTTTCCTGTTCATTATATTCCTAAGCTGATAAAATTTATAGATTAATTTACGTAGTCTAGTGACTGTATAATCAATGTGTTCATACCACCGAAGAGATTGGTCCACTATTACTCCTAGGTATTTTATTGTGTCCGTTTTATATATAGTAGTACAGCTACAATTGTGAACATTCGCACAAGATGTTTTGTGGATTTTTATAATGTTTCTAGTCGGTTGGTCTCTAGTAGTTGGAGTAAATGCAATGAATTTGGTTTTTTTGACGTTGACACCCAGTAAATTAGTACTCAACCAGTTGAAAATCATTTTGATGACGGACGAGTTTTGTGATTATGGTCCGATTCGCTTCAAAATTGGTATCTGAGGGTTTTCGTGGTCAGAGATTATGATTCTTTTGTCAAAATTGGAAAATTCAAGATGGCGGCTCCAAAATGGTGGACGAGTTTTGTGATTATGGTCCGATTCTATTCAAAATTGGTATGTGAAGGTTTTTGGAATCGAATATTATGATTCTTTTGTGAAAATTGAAAGATTCAAGATGGCGGCCCACTGTATATATTGACAACGTTAAAATCTTTGAATGACTTCTAAAATCGAGATTTGACTATTAATACAGCTGTACACATTAATGATTTGGAAAATAATTACAGTTACTAATAGTAATCACGGAATTAATAGTAGATTAGAACAAATAATAGTTTAAAAAAATAAAAAAACACGCTTTTATAAATAAACCAAACTAAAAGTAGAAAATAAATAATAGGTTAAAAAACTAAAAAAACACGCTTTTTATAAAAAACCGAACTAAAAAATAAATAAATAATAGTTTAAAAAATCTTAGATCTTAGATCGCTTAATGAAAACGTATGCCGGTCCCAAGCCAGAAAAAAAATGGATTTGATGGGAAATCAAAACAAATTATTGGAAATTTGGTTCCATTATGACTTTTTCGGCACATTCAACTGACTTCGAAAAAACATATTTTAACAAAAATAGGCAAAGTTACATCTGAAATAAAAGAATAAATCTCCGCCTAAGGTCGACAGGTACGGCCAAAGCGGCAAATCCGATTATGTTTTTCTCGAGATTATCAGCCCGTCCAACTGAGAATGGATATAATATACATACAGCTTTTTTACCACGAATTGTTGGCATCATTGAGCTCTTTTTGAAGATAAACCGATGAGGCGATATTTGATAGTATCACCAATCTTGATTCATTACAAAATTATTAATATAGGTATGCTAACCTGAACATCATACAATGTGAGAAAAACCAAATTAATAAATATACATTATATTTCATTTTGCCAATGTGGCATTATGCGCTCTTTCAGCAGCATTTTTCGTAGACGAGACCATCATTGAAAAACAAATAAAGTATCAAGATTAATAATGTATTGCCTCAAATATCTCGGTAACTGAGCCAATTATTCCCATTGGAAAAATTACACTTCTCGTTAAAAATAAAACCGGAATAAATATGTAGTATTTCCAAAGTCTGTTTATTTTCAAGTCAAAATATAGGGCTCGACATGATAATGACGAATAATGAAGGCGAACAGAATGTTAAATAAAAATGATTTCCCGTATAGAGTATATAATTGTTTTTTTTTTAAATTCAAGGTTGTTGTAGCATTCGCAATAGGGCAGCCAAAGTCGTTCTTGTGTCAACAAAACGACAGTTTTAATTATGTCACAATATTGGTCAATCGCATTCGACTTCCGGCTGTCGTGGGAGACGGATGTCGACCACGTGGTCGAAGTTAGGTTAATGTGAGTGAATGAAAGTGATGTCCGCTGCAATGCACATAATAACGAAGTGTTTGTGAAGTCCTGCCGCAGAGAACGGCATATATAAGCCGTTCGACGTGCATTGCAAAAATATAAGAAATGTGAAAGTTTCAACCAGGGTGCCCAAGGACAAAGCCTGTTACGTAAGAGATTACAAAACGGGGAGCGCTGGCCAAATGTAGCGTACTCCTAGAGAGGCAGCAAGCAAGGACCATAAACTATAGAGAGAGAGAATATTGGCCAAGAAAACCCAACTATGTCCGAGGTGAGCCTGGTAACATCGTAAATATAAGAATAACTCTACAGCAGTAGAAGTAATGTGTTATTAACATTGCGATAAAGGGAGAAATTTTGGACAAAGGCAGTTTTACATGCCAAAGAGGTCTAAAAGGTGCTAAGACTACGTAATTTCGGGTGTGTGTGATTTTTTGTTTAAAGAAATGCAAATGTTGAGTGTTCTCAGTAGCCAAAAATAGCGCTGAAAAATGATATCCATTCGTTCTCCGAAGGTATTTGAGAGAGCCACGTTCTGACCTAAGTACCACCAAACGGCATATTCTCAATTTTCTCAAAATCGAGAACTGGTTCATTTGAATTGAGAAATGAGCACGGAACAGTCCGGAGATTATCACTATGAGTGTTAAGATTATCCAATACTTGTCGTCAAGTAATCCATCGATAACCAAACAACGAAATTTTGGTAGATAATAATTGTTTTTTCTGACTTTTCGAAATTATTTCAAAGGAAAAACGTTTTTATTTTTTAATGGACTATCAACTGATAGTGGTAGTACAAGCTAGTTTGGTATATATGATGAAATTTGGCGCAAAAATACTTTTCATCAATACCTTGGCTAAATCCAAAGATGGGCCAAATCGGTCAAGTAGTTTTGAAATGGCGACTGGTGAAAGATTGAAAAAAAATCTCCATATTTTATTTTCATGCCGATATTGGCAAACTATAGTTGGTTTGATAGAGTTCTATGAGCATCACAAATTTTATTCGGAAATATTATATCTAAGATAAACAGGAAATTACGAAGGCGTAGAAGGGCCAACAACAAAACATATTTTTTAAACATTGGGAATTGCCACTTTGAACTGACAATTGTCACTTTGAAGTGACAATTGTCAGTTTGAAGTGACAATTGTCAGTTCAAAGTGACAATTGTCACTAATTGACAATTGTCACTTCAAAATGGCAATTCCAGATGTTTTTAGAAGTGACAATTGTCACTTCGAAGTGACAATTGTCACTTCAAAGTGAGAATTGCCAGTTCAAAGTGACAATTGGCACTTCAAAGTGACAATTGTCAGTTCAAAGTGGCAATTCCAAATGTTTAAAAAAATAATTTTGTTGTTGGCCCTTCTACGCCTTCATAGGAAATTGCTGTAAATTGTATTTTATATTTTTTATGTCACACACTAGTTCTTTATTATATTTTTATTGCTTAGTTATACCAACTACTTTATGCCCGCGCGGGCCATTAAATGCACTTTATGGCCCGCGTGGGCATAAAGACACAAAAATGTTAGTACGACATTCGATTCAGGCATGTTTCGAAATCAAAGTTGAACTATATCAATAGTACTATATTTTTGTTTAATGGCAGATTGAACTTTTGTACTTTCTTCTGAATTTTTTAATTTTCATCTTCATGGAATTGAGCCAGAAATATTAGGGAGTGTTCAGAGAAATCTCTGAACCGTTTTCCAACTTTTGATCTCCAAGGTTTACACAAACCAAACCAAATCCAGTCTTTATTATATTGATATAAAAGTATAGATATACCTAAGTAAAGAAGGAGCCTTGAATCACATTATCCGGAAAACTCATCAGAAAGTTGTTTATATAAAGTGGCTTCAGGGTATTCTTAATTCTTTAGTTTCAATACCCTTTCCAAAAAGAATACTTAACAACCCAACACCCCACGATTAAATAAATTACTATTATTCCCAGTAATCCACCTGTAAGTTAACCTTGACTAGTCTCTTTAACTCCGAGTACTTGCACTACGACCCTTTTTTTTGCGCCGCGAACCTGTTGGCGAGCAACGCTAAAACATGTCTGCAGTGTGCAATCGAACGTAAATATCGACCAAAAGGTAAAAAAACAAAACACGATCGTTGCGAGTCAACAAAGCCAGGTGTTTTCAGAACCGACTACAATCCTTGTTGGGTCCTCTCGGTCGGTGTCTCCTCCGAAAGCTCTGCGGAAATCTGGCGTGCCCGGCTTTTGCAGCTGCTCTTCGAGATACCTTCGAGGACACCATGTGCGGCCAATCACTGCTCTCTTCGGCAACACCTGTCTTACATTCAGATGCGTAGAATGATGGGTTCGAGGAGGCTGAGTAATAATTCACCGGGAGTGGATCACCTTCATCATCGAAAGTATTTGTTTTAGCTTAGCTCATGTTCCGTGTGCGCTTATTCGGGCGCCATTATATGTCTATTCCTAGAATGTATAACATGTGTCTGTTTGAAAATTAGTTACATTTGTTTGACCGCCGCATTGGAAATTTATCACAAAATTAACGCATATTGTTTTGTCACATAGCAGTCGTCGATTTTACTTCAACAAAGGTTATTTGACTCGTTTTTATAAAGCATTTTTTTAAATGTCACGTTAATTGATGGCATGAGTATTTAAGGTGAAGATAATTCTAATAGTACGAGACAAATTTACGATTTTAAAGTAAATTCACAAAAAACTTGACAATCAATCGAAGGAATAATACGATACAGTACATACGGAACCAAAACAAGCATGTATTTCAATAATTCAACCTGATTTCATTTAGAGGCCCCAACTAACATTATAGGAAAATTATACGAAGCAGAGAGACAATATAATCTCTGGAAGTCTAAATTCACTTAATTCTGATAAATTATATTTTAAATAATCATAGCTCCAAAGTCATAATACAGGTTGTACACATCATCGTTATGACCAACAAATTCCCTCCAAAATCCGTCGACTCCATAGTGGAAGACCACTTTTATTACCAACTTCAATTATACCAACACATGCCCAAGGGGGTTTTAGTTAATTATCAGGTAAAATTATTCCAAAAGTTCTCTAGCAAAATGTTTTCCAATTTCACGAACTTTCAAGGAGAAATAATTTTAAAGTAAAAATGTATCCTATTATAACTACAAATAGTCAGGAAATAATGATGTCGATTGATAGGTCAAATCTGCACTTCTTTTTCCTATTTTCCTAACACTAACTGGAAAAGGAACTTGTAGACATTTTTATAGACTCATAGGTCCATCGTGAAAAGGACTCCATATTTGTTGGCTTGCCCTGTTTCCGCCATTAAATAAAAAAAAATCGATCATTTCCGCAAAGCAACCACATCCTAATCAATACGAAAATATACATAAATGCATATGTGATCTACTTCACCTTAAAATATTGTTTTAGAAGCGTTGCCAGAATATACGGAATTCCTTCTAATTTTTCTCAAGAAAATTTAATCTTTCGGGGTCCTATTTCTATAACACAAGAAAACGCCATTTTTATATTATAATATACATTCCTCTCACGAATAGTGCGGTAACAGATAGTAAATTAAGGAAAATAAATAATATTTAAAAAAACTAAAAAACACGCTTTTATAGAAAACCAAACTAAAAAAATAGAATATAAATTTGAATTGAGAATAGTGTAAAAAAATTTAATAAATATAAATTAATAATAATGTAAATAAGGAAAATAAATATTAAAAAAAAAGCGTGGGGTGCTTTTCAAGATTCAGATTGAGCACCCCACGCTTTTTTTTAAATAAAATATTTTTTTTCTCATTTACATTATTATTAATTTATATTTATTAAATTTTTTTACACTATTCTCAATTCAAATTTAAAATTTATTTTATATTTTTTCAGTTTGGTTTTCTATAAAAGCGTGTTTTTTAGGTTTTTAAACCATTATTTATTTATTTTTTAATTCCGTTTTTTATAAAAAGCGTGTTTTTTAGTTTTTATAAACTATTATTCATTTTCTACTTTTCAGTTTGGTTTATTTATAAAAGCATGTTTTTTTAATTTTTTTAAACTATTATTTGTTCTAATCTACTATTAATTCCGTGATTACTATTAGTTACTGTAATTATTTTCCGAATCATTAATGTGTACAGCTGTATTAATAGTCAAATCTCGATTTTAGAAGTCATTCAAAGATTTTAAAGTTGTCAATATATACAGTGAGCCGCCATCTTGAATTTTTCAATTTTCACGAAAGAATCATAATATTCGACTCCAAAACCCCCATACCAATTTTGAATAGAATCGGACCATAATCACAAAACTGTTCCACCATTTTGGAGCCGCCATCTTGAATTTTTCAATTTTCACGAAAGAATCATAATATTCGACTCCAAAACCCCCCCCATACCAATTTTGAATAGAATCGGACCATTATCACAAAACTGTCCACCATTTTGGAGCCGCCATCTTGAATTTTCCAATTTTCACGAAAGAATCATATTTTTTCCAAAAACCCCCACATACCAATTTTGAATAGAATCAGACCATAATCACAAAACTCGTCCACCATTTTGGAGCCGCCATCTTGAATTTTCAATTTTCACGAAAGAATCATAATTTACTTCAAAAACCCCCACATACCAATTTTGAATAGAATCAGACCATAATCACAAAACTCGTCCACCATTTTGGAGCCGCCATCTTGAATTTTTCAATTTTGACAAAAGAATCATAATCTTCGACCACAAAAACCCTCAGATACCAATTTTGAAGCAAATCGGACCAGAATCACAAAACTCGTCCGCCATATTGGAGCCGCCATTTTGTTTTTTTTTCACACAAATTTCTTAATGCATTGTCACCGGAATTATGTACACCTGCCAAATTTCAAATCATTCGGACGTCTGGAAGTGGGTAAAAATCAAGTCCAAAGGAGTCGGTTACAAACATACAAGAGAAGATAATATAAAGCGTGTAAAAAGAACACAAGAAACTTTTGTCTTCAAAATTTTTTTATCCCTCAAAGTTATTTTTAGGTCATGAAGAGATAGAAAGGACCACATTGGGGCAAATTTACCCATTTTTATCTATTGGGCAAAATGTCTTAATAACCCAATGTTTTTGTTTTGAATTAGTTTCATATTTTTCCCAATATTGATAAACTGACTAAATATTACGTTGAATTTATTTTCGCCAAATTGGGCGCCGATTTATTTGTAGGTCGAAATGTTGTAAATTTTACGTATTATGTTTGTTGGCTATTTTCAACCTTCTACAAAGACACACACTTTCTCTGATGCATTTGTCACAAATTGGGGTCTCGTAAAATTTCCAGGTTATGTCACTTCTAGAATCAAATGCCTTTTTACTCTCTCTTCAAGCATAATACAAATGCAGATGAAATAATGGATAAAGCATGATTCCATTGTTAGCATTGCTCTTTTTGATACTGGAACCAGAACTTCCAGAAAGTTACATGCCGTTGTCAATGATTATTTCACGATTATACTTATACTTTCTCTCTTGAACGTAAAAAACCGAATAATTGATGAAGTTGTTAAAATCTTGTGTAGTGCTATGCCCTTAGAATGGAGGAAAGATTCCCAATAAACATTGAGGGTAAAATTTATTGCTTTTCTACCTCCGAATGTTTGGAGCCCAATTTGGCGAAGATGAATTAAACGTACGACAGATGGGAAAAAAATAGAAGTAATATAATAGTCGAAAACTGGGATATTAAGACATTTGGCCAAATAGATCGAAGGTGTAAATAAGTAAATTGGCCTCAATAGTCCTTTTTTTCTATTTATGACCTAAAGTTAACTATAAAGCAAAAAAAAGAGGTTACAAAGGGAAGAAATTTCATGTGAATTTTATCTTAATCTACTTGCAATGCAATGGCGTTCGGAAAATAGAAAACAACTGCAAGAACAATTTTGTGCAGTGATCGAAAAGTACCACAATATACATTTTCTGACTTAAGCCAGGATGCTTTAAATTTGTAAAACAGCTTAACACTAATATATTGGAATCCTCGCTGACTAAACAAATTCTTCCTTACGGCTCGTCAAAAATTGCGTCTCTGGTTAAAGCTTCTATTTTTGTTTTGGGACGTACTGGTTGTAATTTTTTTCTTGCGTTATACATATTCTTCCTTATATAGGACAGATCCGTTGTAATAGTTATTGAATCTTCTTTGGTAATAGTTGAACGCAAATTTTACTTGGTTGACTCCCAATATCCTCCACAGCTTTACGTTTTGCTGCACTTGTAATCACTTTTCTTTGAATGTTGCGAATGTCACGTGTCGAATGGTTAAGAATTAGATTCGATTTCGATATTGTGTTCTCCGGGCCCACTGTATAAATATTTGCTAGATACTTGGCAGTGTTGCACCTCCATTTGTTCTTCTTTGAAAGAAAACTTATAGTTATCTACCACCAGCATAACTTTTCCTATACCATAAGACGGAAATAATAGTCAGTGACTCATCTTAGCTCGATCATTCAGTGTTGCAACCTCCGCGTATAGATTCGGGATATAATAGATTTTTATTGTAAAATATTATATTATTTTAAGCCGTTCTTATTGTGTTGTTTCTGAACTAGTGACTGACGTCACTGACTATTATTTCCGACTCATGGTTTAGTTGACTATTTCTTTAACACTCTGCATTGCACGAAATGAAACTTCAACTGCAGTTTTATAAATAATAATTTGTTGGGAAATGTGTTTGAAGAAAATAAAGTTATCCTCCATAATGCAAAACAACCAATGAAAGTGTTTAATACTAATCATTTTAGAAAGTGGGTTGCTGATATTTTTACACGCTTTATATTAGCTTCACTTGTATGTTTGTTTGTAACCGCTTCACGTGTATGTTTGTTTGTAACCGACTCCTTTGGGCGCGATTTTGACCCACTTTAAACGGTCAGATTTCATTCAAACTTTGTAGATGTATCGAGGACCGACACGACCGACACTGCACTGCACTAACTAACTAACTAACTAACTAACTGCACGACCGACACTGCACTAATTTAATAAGATCATTCAATTTTCTTATTTGCAAAAAAATTTAAAAATAAATAATAGTTTAAAAAAATAAAAAACACGCTTTTATAGAAAACCAAACTAAAAAAATAGAAAATAAGAAAAAAAATTTATTTTATTTAAAAAAAGCATGGTATCAATAATTATATAGTACATTACACACCTAGGGCAGTAAAGTAAGAAATGCCTCCGATCACAGGTAATTGTTGCACCTCACGCTTTTTTTTAAATAAAATACAGTTTTTTCTTATTTTCTATTTTTTTAGTTTGGTTTTCTATAAAAGCGTGTTTTTTAGTTTTTCAAAATATTATTTATTTAATGGCCCACATAGGGTCAGAAAATTTCTGGCAGGCAGAGTTTATGTACCTGTGGAATTAGTACACTTTTCGGTAAGCAGCTGAATTTACTATCGCCCTTATTTATTTATGTGTCAGCAAAAATGGTGTGAATAGGATAAATCTGCTCGGGTCGGAATTAATAATAATATAATAATAATATACATTTATTCAAAGGTAAATTAAAAATGTGGATTACAAGAGATAAAATGAATTAGATAAGATTGAATGGAAAATGAATGAATGTTTAGGATTAGAGAATTGATTCAGTATTTGATAATTGCTTTGGTAGACATTAAAAATATTTGAAGAAATTGAACCCGAATTGAATGAAATTATCAGTTTCTGTGAACTTAATGTCAGTAACTACCAAATAATCAGCTGTTCCTCAATCGCACTTCCTATTTCTCCAAAAAAGCACACCCTACGCTTTATAACGACAAGAGGAACCACGAGAGCAGAACGATACGTTTTGGGAAAACCCCTGAAATAAGACGAACGGGAAAATGTCAAAGATAGTGTTTAGAAACGCTTTCGTTCAATAGGGGGAAATTCCCATGAGAATGTACAGTTAATCGAAAATTGGATAATAACAAAGCTCATCTATGAAATTCAGCAGACTAAAAGTGTTAGTTTCTTTATGGGAGTTATTAAAAAAACAACATAAAATGTAGTTCATAAAACACAATTTCTCTTCATATGTATTCAAATGAGGTATAACTGAGAAAGTTGAGGTTTTTTGTTAGTGTTGTTCATTCATTTTCAATTTTTAAATGTTTGAAATCGTATACTCAATCGATCAACTGCAAATATTTTGTTTATTTTTTATTTTTATGAATAGTCAATATCAATGCCACTGTTCATCATCTCCTTGTTCAATTACAATTTTCAAACCGAATAATATCATACAAAAGCCCGTTTGTGAAATATTTTTGGCTGAAATCAGTGCTAATTTGCATTCTATTATATATCTATCCATGGGTGAATTAAAAGGTTTTTTTAAGCAATTTTAATAGTTATCGCAATAGGTTCCAAAGCAAACATTGTAATTTACTTTAGCAGAAATAATTAATATTTCCTTTTTTATGCATTCATTATCTCATAATGAAAAACAAAGAAATAATATACTGAATAAAAATTCCATTGCACGTAAATGTTTAATCACAATATATCCATAACTGATATTTAAATAGAAGTGTATGTATTACAGGTATACCAAAAATAGTATCTTGTGTTATCAAGACTAAAAGTGACCTTTTGTGCGGCAAGCATGAATATTGTCGGACGAAGCCACCAATTCAGTGAAAAAATGAACTTCAGTTCAAAAGTTCAAGTTCAATAGTGGTGTTTAGAAAAAACAATATTTTTCGTAAGTTACATGTGTACTTTTTCTTCAAATCTATAAATACTGTTAAACCTATTAAATTTCTGAAGTATGTGAACACACCGACAATAAACTGCTGCTTGGGCTAAATTAAACTTTTCCTAACTCACGGCCAAGCTCACAACTTTACATGAAACACTACAAATGAAACCATATTTATAATGATGTTCAAAGCAAACAGATATAAAACTTTCTATTCCATCCTTTTGAAATAAAACTCCGTAACTTCCACAACTTCCGTAAATGGTAATTTAGCATAATTGTGTTTCAGTTCAATTTGCATAAAATAGTTGGAAATATTTTCATGAGTCTAGTATTTGGGTGGTGAAAGAGAAAACAGTTTTTTATACTTTAAACTAGGGAACGAACATAAACTGGATACTTTTGGTCTTATATTCTTAATACCTAATCCTATGGAAATATGTACTGATTAGCCCATTGAAAGAAAACATTTATCTGATCTAATTCAAGGAAGTACCTACCAGTGCGACCAAGATTTGCTCGGTGTTTTTTTTTTCTGTAAAATCGTATTTGTTCGGAGAATATGTTTATTTAGATACGAATCACATACTTATTACATATGAATATTTTGCAATCTTACCTAGTGCACAGTGTGGCTACAAATATACATTTTAAATAAACTGTATGAGTTCCTTGGACTAACCAAAGAAAGACATATATAACATTGATTTGATGTCTAATTTCGGTAATGTCATTCGGTAAGGTTATTCGTATTCGGATGATGTCATATAGCGCCATCTCACAAAGTTTAAGGTACCAGTAGGCTAACATCCAATAGCAACAATGCAAGTACCTAAAACATTCACGAGATGGCGCTATACATTGTTAGCACGAGAGGAGATAGCGATTCGTAATGATTTTTTTTTGGTGTAAAATCACGTTTTTTTAGGAAATACGCCTATATAGATAAACTTAAAAAGCAAAACCCGATCTAAATACAAAATTTCATCCAAATCGTTATTGTTAGAGCCGTTTCCGAGATACACGAAATATATATATATATATATATATATATATATATTATATATATATATGGACATAGCCCTCAGAGAAAAGTGCTAACCGTAGACACGTGTTTCGGGCTCTCGGCCCTCATCAGTACGGTGAAGAAGTGCAAGGATGAACAACACTTGGTAGAAAACGACAAATCAACGGAGTCAACATAAAGACGCCAGCCGCTCATTTGTATATATATATATATATATATATATATATATATATATATATATATATATATATACAGTGTGACCCATTTAAAATGGAACCACCCCTGTAGAATACGCATTTTTCAGTCAATCTCAAAAATATTTTTTTGTAATATTGAGCATCAAAAACTGTATCTTGACACAAATTTTCATAACTTTAGTTTCATTTCCAAGGCACTCTATGGTTTTTTTCTTTGTCAAAAACGGCAAAAGTTTACTAGGCATGTTTTTTTTTCCAAATTTGACTACACCATTGGATTCGTAGTCGTTATAAATGAAAACCATCAAAATTTCATAAAAAAATATTGGTTAATAACGAAGTTACAACAACTTTAATTTTAGAAACAAAGTATTTGATTATAATTTTTATTTAGATTGCAGACATATTTGAAATCTGGCAACACTGCCGATACAAAGTAGAGCACACGTGAATTTGTACAACGAAAATCCGAAGTCAATAGCTCATTCCGTTCAACAGTTATAACTACTGAAAGTATGGTAATGTGAGTGATTTGTGGTGTACTAAATCACAGCCTACTATTGATTTAGTACAAAACCTATGCCCAATGTATTGGTTCAGATTTCCTCAAATTATTGATACCTTCTCTAAAAGCTTGTTTCAGTTGAGTTTTGCAGAATAAAAAAGGAACATTTTTTTGTCCTGCTTTCTGTTTTATTAATGAATAAATAATTTTGATACTTTAAAACTTGATTCGGTTCATTTTGTTTTTATCGGCTATTGAAAACTGCATAACTTGAAAATGAATTTTTAATTTTTTGTTATTTTCGAATACACTTATAACCTAATCTTAAATAAATGATTTTAAGGGAATATAATTCACAAATCCACTGGCGTAGTTAGATTTTTGTTACAAAATCGCTTCCACCAGAAATCGCTCACATTACCATACTTTCAGGAGTTATAACTGCAGAACGGAATGAGCTATTGACTTCGGATTTTCGCTGTACAAATTCACTGGTGTTCTACTTTGTATCGGCAGTGTTGCCAGATTTTAAATATGTCTATAATCTACTTGAAAATTAATATCAAATACTTTGTTTCCAAAATTTAAGTTGTAACTTCGTTGTTAACCAATATTTTTTTATGAAATTTTCATGGTTTTCATTTATAACGACTACGAATCCAGTGGTGTAGTCAAATTTCAAAACAAAAATTGTCTAATAAACTTTTACCGTTTTCACCGAAGAAAAAAAACCATAGAGTGCCTTGGAAATGAAACTAGAGTTATGAAAGTTTTTGTCAAGATACAGTTTTTGATGCTTAATTTTAAAAAAATTTTTTTTGAGTATGACTGAAAAATGCGTATTTTACAGGGGTGGTTCCATTTTAAAAGGGTCACACTGTATATATATATATATATATATATATATATATATATATATATATATATATATATATTTATATATAAATAATAATATATAAAAACTTATAGCTCATCGTGAGACTTGTTTTAACTTTTTCTGTGAAATAGCCGAGACTAAACAGTTTCTGGAAGTAAATTATTGACTCAAGCAGTTTCATCGAAATGAACGCAGATGATTTTAAACTGAATTGAATTTAAGTTAATATATGGAGAGTAGACAACTGGTGGCTGGCTTCGAGGGGAATTAATGAGTCAGTGGTCAGGAGTCGGGGGGGATGGCTGCGGCCGTCAAACGGTAAATCGGGAAAAAATTAAAGTTGGGGAGTTTGGGTTATTTGTGTATACGGGAAATATGATTTAAAATTCGTGAACTGTGAGATCTGGTTTTTAGGATAGAGTATAAAAATTAGGAGACATTTCAATGGCTAATAGAATCATAATGCATTATGATGAGTCATTAGCTTTATAGATACATTTTTCTAATAGTAGAGTAAACTTTTATCTGCATGAGGGGGTCAAATTATTGTTGGCTTAATTGGCATTGAATTGAATACGATTTTTTTAATTTGAACATGGTTGACTTATTGATTTTATTTATGTTGTACATTTCATTACAAATATACCGAGTGATCACAGTAAATCAATAAATGGTATTCCTACTTCGATTAACCAGTTGTCACGATCATAGAATAAAAAGACTTCTGCATGTGTGTTTCAGAGCATTCTGTCTATCTTGGTGTACCTTATAAGATTCTACAGCTGCCACTATTTTTTGTGTACTTGTAGCTTGACCTAGTTTGGCTTTCGCGTTGATATAGTATTTGTAGATTTTCTCTCCATCGCACCCTCTAGCTCATATTTCTCTCTAGGGGACAATTCAGCAGTCCTGCAATAATTTTGACGGCCTTGCAGGAATGCTGTGAATTTGAAACTCGCGGCCCCTCGCCTACCTTAATCCTGGGAAATTATTCCACCATTACCGTGTTCTGGATTGCACGCACCCATCAATATATGTTTTTGAATTTGTTTTTGCAACGACACAGAAGGGTCTGAGCCTACAAGAGCTTTTGACCTGTTTTGACCGATAAAATATATTAATCACATAAACCAATTTTCATTGCAGCAGACACTATACTAGATAAGACAAGTAGTTGTTTTTCACCTGAGATCTACCATTTTCTGGTTCAATTTTATATTGAATCCTTTATGTGAAGAAAACCGTTTAATTCGGTTTTTTCTATTCATTCCACTTCACATGGCACTTATCTTTCACTATATGCTAGACGGGCTTGCCACTCCTACTGAGAAGGAATCTTTTATTTTGAAACCTATCGAGGTGGGAGATTTTCGGAGTGTTTCTTTCTGTCACTAGGTACCGCCAGTTAAAGTTTATCTTTTCCTTCGTACCTATAGGTGTTACAAGCTCGATGATGGTTTGTTTACGTTGTGTCTCACTTCAGCCAGAGTTCTTTGGACCTTTGGCTGGTTGACTACTCCGTACTGATGAGGGCCAAGAAGCCTGAAACCGGTATGCGGATTGTTAGGTGAACACGACATAAATTAAACATAATCGAGCTTATCAGAAAGAAACATTTGCATTCAATGTCCATTGATATTATATGGAAGTATGCATGGATTTTCAGGTGAATATCATTCAACGTTCTGCGTGGTATTTGCCAGGAAAGTAGTTGTTTTTCACCTGAGATCTACCATTTTCTGGTTCAATTTTATATTGAATCCTTTATGTGAAGAAAACTGTTTAATTCGATTTTTCTAAGACAATAGTTGTTTCACCCCTACTTTCAAATACTGAATTACTGATTCTTAGGGCTCCGTACATGAAAATGGAAAAATATGCAAAATTTGGCATGGTGATGAAGTCAAGTGACCTGCAAATTTTCCCAGTGCAAGAACACAAAAATTATGTATATGAAAATTTTGGAGGAAGTGGGGTACACCATTATATTCCTTTGTAGTTAGTTATGCTATAATTTGAAATCCCCTTTTTCATAATTTTGTTATTGCCTATTCTGTAGATATTGCTGCAAATGTGCTTCGAATGATATTCTCCTAACCCCGAAAGTATTCTAGCTAAGCTGAAATTGAAAGTGGAGATAAGATGATGTGTGATGCCTTCAAGCAGTTTTACATTAAGGGGAACTACCAGAATAGAACAGTAAACTGGTTCAGTGATGATTTACGAGCTATGCGAGAGTCTTCACGACTACTGACTGAGCTCTATAGACAGCGGCCATCGGTTGACCTTAAGATCCCATAAATTAAAATAAATCAAGTATGCAAGAGACTGGCTGATGACAACCTTATTGCCAGCTCATCAAATCCTACTTGCTGCATGTGGAAACTTATTAATGAATATATGGGGGCATTGATTCAGTTTTTTGTGAATACTGCTCTGGGGTTGCAGGAGCAGATAGATCAGTCGGACATTGATCCTGTCGGGGAATTGGAAGCATTTACTGCCGACACCGTCTCGATTGGTCAAATTAGTTTTAATGGGGTAAATGCTATCGATAGCCTAAAAAACAAAAAGTAGAGATCCTCTTGGCATTGTAGAGCTCATTAAAAACATAAAAAATATCTCAGTAATACCTCTTACCAAACTTATCAATAGATGTATTGCTGACGGCCTGCTTCCTTCTGTCCTTAAGCATGCGCTTGTGGTACCGATATTTAAAAAAGGTAACTAACTATCGACCAATATCTCTATTACCGATATTCTCAAAAATATTTGAGAAATGCTTGACTTTAAAAATATCTCCTCATTTTGAGACTATTGAGTTATTCTCAGAACACTAGTTTGGATTGAGGGAAACACTAAGCACTATCTTGTGGATATTGGATCTGGTAGAGATCATGTATATGTCGGGCAGATTTTGCGATCTGAGTAAGGCGTTCGACTGCGTCTCCCGTGAGATTTTGCTGCTGAAGCTAAAGGACAATTTTGACAATAACGCTGATCAGCCTGATCGAGAGTTATCTCTCAAACTGATCAGGCTGTGCAGGTGGCTGTTGTGAAGAATGCGAAGAGGAAATTAAGCGTCGGGGTTGCTTAAGGATCCGTTCTGGGGCCACACCTTTTTTTAAATATAAATAAATTATTTGCCACAATATAACGCATCTGCGCATCATACCCTATTTGCGGTCGATACAACAATTGCCTGTGAGAGTACTGTTTTGGGACAGGCGCTGTCACGGCTACAAAAACTTAAGCAATGGTTTTCAAGACGCGGAATGTGCCTAAGATGGAAAACCCGTCAAATATTAAGTTCCTAGGGGTTACTTGGATCGTACGGACTGCTAGGCGGGACTGCCATATAGGGCTGATTGTAGGAATGCCTTTATTAACCATAAAATACTAACCCTCCCTTCATTATTCGTCTTGAGAAATCTTGTTTATATCCGAAAGCATCTGGACGAGTAAGAGGATATGCTCCCCTACAACACTCGAAACAAGCAAAACTTGATACCGGCCTACAGACGTCAGAAGAGGTGTCGGAATGGACCATGCTAACTGGCTATTCAATTTTACAATAGGGTTCCAGGAAATTTTAAATTTCACAGCCAATATAGATTTAAAGAACAGATAAAGACATTTTTGATTAACAAAGCCTAGAATATTGAGGAATATCTTCGAAATGAATTTCAATTCATTTTTTATACAATTTCAGTGTTCTGTTACTCAAATTTCAATTTGTGTGTCATATGTAATTGTTAAATTGTTTTATTCCTAATTTTTTATATGTAATATCACTCTCATTTTATAAATACTTTTTTACTGACGTGTTTAAATACCTTTGTATATGACACCAATAAATAATATGAATATGAAATATGTCCAGCAGTTTCGTCTCTGAGAGGGAAATACTATAATGAAAGTACGTGAAAATCAATTTTGTGCGCCAGCTTTTTTCAGTGTGATAATCAAGTTGGATTATACATGCTGCTGTCGTATTAATGTAATATTATAAGCTATACACTAAGTTGATATTTATAATTTTCCAAGACAAATGTACTCGAAAAAACTACGGTCTCTACCCACCCCTATGATTATTCTCAAAACTACGAGAAGTAATCCAGATAAATGGAAGTCAACTTTTTGTTGTGATCTCGTGCAGAGAAGTTCAACTGTTAGTTTTCCCCTCTATTACCAGCTACTGTGGGAAATTTCCGAATAGCGCCTCTGTTGCGGATTTTACTCTGTTTTAATGTTTGTCTCTCGGGTAGTTGGTAAAGACTAATTGCATTCAGTGTATTGCGATGAAATTTTCGCCGTTTACCAGTTATTTTATCCGAAACTTCGACGCATTTACTCGGATATTCAAACAGCCAAAATTAAAATTCTCCACTTAAAAATCACCCTTCATATAAGTGTATTCAGCCAAAAGTTTTGCACAGACTGCCGACAATGTGAACAGCGTTTTCCGATATAGAAAATAGAAATATACCCAAGTAGCATTTCAAGTGGATGGAACGTAGCGGCCACGATTCTGGAAAACTTTGAAGTGTTTGACCACAACCACTGCCACGTAATATACACGGTTCTATCACGCGGCGGCTACCAAAATGGGGAACACTTTTTTGGTGGCTGCTACGTTCCGATCTACGTTCCTGGATCTCAGATAGCCACATTCCAACCACGTTGTGGTCACCTGGATGGATATGTAGTGGCCGATACTAGACACGTTAAACAACTGACTTCGTTTGTGTAAATAATGTCTAGCTCGATCTCTTTTCAGCAGCATATTTTTGTGATAAATGTTCCTCATTCTAGATTTTGCCTGATTCATTTCTAAAACTCGATCAACTATAAAAATATATAACATATAAACATACAAACGCATAAGTATATTGAATTTGGATACTTCTGATCGGGATAAAATTAAAACGATTGAAAGTTTTATGTGAAGTATGGGTGTTGTAGCTCGATGGTGAGCACGCGCCATCTGAATACACTTTATTTAAGGAAAACATTATAATTTTGGAAATAACTCGCTTGTGAAATTATGAACTGAAATCCCTCAAACATTGTTTTATCAATCTTGGTTAGTTGAAACAAATACTGACGTAACAAATTACTACGTTTGATGCAGTGCTGATGAAAAATAAATCTTTATTGAATATTTCGATCATTTCTCTAATAATGGCGACCCAGCATATTCTTGTGAATATGGCGGCTTCTGGAGAATATAACGTTAAAGTGACAGGAAGTGTAAATATACCACTATAAAGCTCCGCCCATCATAAAGTGCCCAGTGGAACTAAATTATTAACTTTTCCACCACTGGAAAGTGGCACCCACGTCGCAGGCCCATGACTCACCACTTCAAAGTTATAACCTAAAAATTACAATAGGTCTTATGCCCTTGAAAGGGGCGAACACGTCGGGCTAGTATAACCTGCCACTTCAAAGTTTTAACCTCGAAATTGGGGGTACATGTTCATTAATTATTTAAAAAGGACATGTAGCAAGTATAGTGGATTCATGCAGCTCCAATCAACAATCATCAAGTACCAAGTAACAATTATCAATCAAAAAGTAATAATAATGATGGCATTTATGCAAACAGAATTAACAATTGAAGTATAAATATTAAGCAGGAGCACAAGTCAGAGATCCGATCTATTTAAATTAAACTTTTTATAGAAAATCAAGAAGAATTGTCTATTGAAAACGCATAACCCATTTTATTTTGAATGCATATCATTCACGTTTCACGTAATAGGTAAACGAACTTTTTGTAAGACACAATAAAATAATTTGAGAAAAGTTAGGTTAGTTTTCGGCATCGCACGGACCAATCCACGGTCACTTCAAAATCAAGGAAAATTGTCTATTGAAAAAGCATAACCCATTTCATATTGAAAAAAATCATTCATGTTTCACGTAACAGGTTAAACAAACTTTTTGAAAGCCACAATAAAATAAATCGAGAAAACTTAGGTTAGCTTTCATCATCGCGCGGAATGGAGAATTTTGAAGGTTATTGTAATTTGTTGTGACTTTTATTAAATGCGAACTTATGGAGTTAGCAAGAACGTGGCAACCATCACACATATCACAATCAAGTGCCCGCCACATTGAAGGTTTTATGGAAGTTACCAAAACGTCACCCAAACTATCATACTCTCATGAAAGTGACTGTGACTTCTAAGTGATATTTAAGTGGTACAGGATGGTTACCGCTTTTGAGTTTGAAAACCTTTAAAGTGATTTGCTCAGTGGCCATAATGTTTCAGACCCCTCAAATGACACTCATAAGTTATAGAACTGTGGAGTGGCTACCATAGAGGCGAATTACGTGACTACAACCATACACATATAAAATTGTTGTTATTCTCAGTGCATAGTGGTAGATTTAATGGTGATTACGTGATAACCACCAAGTCGAAGTGCAGTATCAGTTTCCGTCACTATAACGCTGCTTGGGTATTTTTTTTTCAAACATGGAAAAATCGACGATAAACAATGAAGTCATTTTTAATATCTGATTTTAGGAACATCATGTTTATATTGTCAAGGACGTCAAGATATTCCAATATAGTTCCAATCTTTTTTGACGTAGAAAAAAATTAGTAGGCTTTCATGTTATTAGTACAATTTTTTCAACCTGAGGATGATAATAGCTTGATGTTTCATTGAGACGATCAAATATAAAAAAAGAACCTTTGGTAGGTAACTTCAGGGCAGGTAGCTGGGCACTTAAAAATATTGTTTATTTGTATGTAGGTATCTGAACTTTTGAGTTTTGCATGATATAGATCGCAAACTAATGATCGGCTGAACATTTACGATCACTGAGTAGCTGGTGTGAGCATCTTCATCCTTGAATTATTCTATATTACTCGTTTTATACCATAATGCAATGAAAGGATGTCCATTACAACAGCACAATAATTTAGCTTTTCCGATGAAGTTAGAGAACATCTAAACAAGAACTCAACGAGTTGTTTACGACACTGGTAGCTTTCCTGTGAGATATAGCTCTTTGTACACCTCTCATTGCATAAAAATGTGTTAATATAAAACTACACAATTTCGTTCACAAAATGAACAGGGCCAATCATCAAAGCATAACCACAAACCTTTTGTTGTTCGATCGTAAATCAAAGGCACACTTCTCCAGCGATGCTCCCATATCTTTAACCCGTTCAAGTAGTACTCGTTTACAAAGGTGATGGCCTCCTCATTTGAAAAACATATCTGTCCTTTCAGTGCAACTTTCAGCTTAGGGAAGAGAAAAAAGTCGCTTGGGGCTAGATCTGATGAGTAATGAGGGTTATCAAGCAGTTCAAACCGTAATTCGTAGATTTTCGCCATGGCAACCGCTGAGGGTGTGCAACGGCGCAATGTCTTGGTGAAACATTTTTTTTTCTGCAAATGTGGCCGTTTTTCCGCAATTTCTGTCTTCAGCTTGTCAAGTAATGATCCGTGGTATGCTCCTGTAATGGTTTTTCCATGACTATCCTATGCACTGGCTTTACACAGCGGTAATAAGACCAAGAATAACTTATGACTCACTCTTATGGTGGCCAAAAACAAATCAAAGACAGGCAAAAACTAAAATTGGGAAAATCCAGAGGCTTGCCTGTCTCTGTATCACGGGTGCAATGAATAGCACTCCAACAGCTGCAATGGAAATCATCCTAAACCTCGAACCCCTTGACTTACATGTCATTGGAGAGGCCAGGATGAGTGCATATAGACTGAAACAAACAAAAAACTGGAGAATCCGAACAACTGGACATACCAGAATCACTCATGTAATCAACATCGAAGAACTCGAAATGATTTCAGACTACATGCAACCCCTATACTCATTCGAAAAACCATTCGAAACACGAATTGACGGATCTGGATGGGCCTCGAGTATATAATCACAATCAACTGCGGACATAGTCTGGTATACAGACGGTTCAAAGACAGTTGAAGGAACGGGAGCAGGAATACATGGGGTAAGGCCAAGAAGGGATTACATAATACCACTTGGCAAATGCTCCACGATATTCCAAGCTGAAACACATGCATTCAGAAGAATCTAGAAAGTGGTTATAGGAAAAAACACATCTACATTCTATCTGAGTGTCAAGTGCTATCAAAGCACTCAACTATATACAGATGAAGTCTAAACTGGTCTGGGACTGCCTCCAGAACCTCATCGAGCTGGCAAAACACAACAAGGTCACCTTGATATGGGTGCCAGGTCATAGAGGCATTGAAGGCAACGTAAAAGCGGACCAGCTAGCTAGACGAGCATCTGAAACGCTATTCACAGGGCCAGAACCTGTACATGGGATTAGCAAAAACCGATGCAGGACCCTGATCGACGAGTGGATAAAAAGAAGACACGTATAATGATAGGTCTGTTGACTGGACACTGCGTCCTAAGAAAACACCTAAAGACCATGGGAGTACGCAGGGAAACCGTGGAGTGTAGGCTATGTGATGAAGAGGAGGAAACAGCCTCTCATATTATCTTCGACTGTGACGCCCTAAGTAGTAGGCGACACAGAACCTTTGGAGAGATTAGCCCGGAAACAGGCATGAATCCGAAGAACCTTATCAACAGGCTACTAAACCTAATTAAAGGCACAAACCTGTTTGAATGAGGAACCACTGACGACAGAGTGATACAATAGACCCCAGCTGGTCGCAGTGTCAAGGGAAGCTGTCTCTGGCTCGTCAGCTTTCAACCAACCAACCATCCCAAAAAGCAGTCACCATCACTTTCCCAGCCGAAAAAACAGTTTTTGGTTTTTTTTGGAGCCGATTTCCCCTTCGTATATTGTTTTGACTGTATTTTCGTTTCTGGGGTATAATGGTATATCTAAGTTTCATCTACAGTAATTAATCGGCGCTAAAACTCTGCGACAACAGAGAGTTGGAAATGTTCTTCTAACGTGAGCAAACGCGGCACTCATATCGCGGACAGTTATCTTATGCCTAATTATTCATGCAATATGTGACAAACACGTTCTTTGGACATATTCATAGCCCCTGTCATCTCTCTCACTTCATATATATATATATATATATATATAAATATATATATAAAAAAATCGGGGTATAATTCGGTTATGCAATCAATAGGGCTGAAGTAGAGTGAACTCTTGTTTCTGTTCAAGCTTTCGAGTCTTTATTGGCTCTTTCTTTCTTTGCTTTTCACAGTCATGTAGCACTGTAGAAAACATTCAATTTCAGTACGGTAACTATACATTGTTAAAAAGGGAAAACATGAGTTTTCTTTGTCAAATAATCATTTGATATGAGAAAGACACTTTTTTATTTAAAACTTAACCACTAAACGTCAGAAATGTGAGGGAATGGCATAAAATGATGGAACAAGTGAATGAAACAATAGCAATGCTGCCAACTGTTGTGTGGGTTGACAGAATTAGGAAACAGGTGTACCAATGTCAAATGTCAAAATTCTGAGGAATTTTGTGAACTGTCAGAATGTTCTGTAGGAATGCTTAATAGATAAGAGTAAATTATACTTAGACTGTCAATATCAGTTTTGAAATTCATAGACTCAGGTTCATTGAATATACAAGTCATTTCTAAGAATGTGCGTTTTTTTAAGTTGGATTCATGCAATATAGTCACATTTTCATAATCAGGCTTGTGATCTTTTGAAAAAGTATGTTCAGCTAAAGTGCAAGTTTTTTTGAGATTTCTTATGTCACTTTTATTGCAAAGACGGTCTTTAAGTTTTCTTTTAGTTTGACCAATATATTTTTTATTTTTTATCACATTGTGAACATGGAATGCAATATGCTACATTAGATTGTTCTAAAGGCGGATCTTTATCCTTGAGTTTTGAAAATATTTTGTTTAGGATTCATGGGTTTTTGTGAGCTACTGTAAAATAGGGAAATTTAGCAAAACAATTTTTAAATTCGTGATCCAATTTGTGAATATGGAAAGAAAACGTTTTTTTTCCCCGGAATTTGATTTAAGGGGTTGACAATTATTGGGGGCTCAATATCTATGGAGGCTCTACTGAACAATAGTTTATGAACTAATTTACTGGGGTAACCACTATTAGTGAAAAGTTTCGCCAGTTTATTGAGGTTTCCAGTGCGGACAGAAATTGAATATTTTCTACATGTCTGTGAAAAGCAATGATTTCTCTCAACATCAATTTTCGTAAGTAAAAAATAAGTTTTGTTCATTATCAATTGTACTGTAATATAACAATTGTAGAGTTCCTGAAGAAGAGCCAATAAAGACTCGAAAGCTTGAACAGAAACAAGAGTTCACTTTACTTCAGCCCTATTTACTGCATACCCGAATATTACCCCGATTTTTCCTCAACTTAGTCGTCTAACCTTCACAAATCTATTATATATATATATATATATATATATATATATATAGATTTTTCCTCAACTTAGTCGTCTAACCTTCACAAATCTATATATATATATATATATATATATATATATATATATATATATATATAATATATATACAATATATACATATCTAGCAAATATGATATCCCCGTAGGAATTTGAATAAGCACCTTCTTTGTTGTTCTGCAGGTAGGTAAAATCTTTTCATTCATGCCAAAGAATGCCTTTTTTATTGAAAATGTTTTTTTGATGGTTTCTACATTGTCAGGTGCGGTTCTTTTACACAGAATGGAATTTGAGTCCTCCAAATGTATTAATAACAATATCCTCTTACCAAGATAGTTCATTTTTGGTCGGTTGTCACATTTTTATTCAATAAGCAGGAGTTTTATGATATTTATATATCCATTGTAAATTATAGAAGATGGTGTGGGATGATGAACCTTCTTCAGTTTTTCAAACTTGCTGAACTCACTCAAATTGAATTGTTGATTGATCAGGAATTTTTCTATGGAGTACTCATTCTATTCATGAAGAAGTAAATCATTACGGAAATATTTCCCACTCCGCTTTTCTCATCAATTCATATAATCCATTTCATTTCATATCTAAACAACATCAAATTACATCGACGCGTGTCCATTAATCCTCACAATCCGATGCGTCAAGCTACAATTTTATTAATTACCACCATCAAGATATCCATAAAAAACAACCCTAATGGAAACGAATCGAAAACCCTCCGTTTCACACGGACAACAACCTAATCATAAATGCTCAAAACACTTGATAATCCAGGAAATGCACACACACACACACTTCGTCAGTGTTCTTGCCATTATTTGAGTTGACGATGTTGTATAGTACGAGAGAGTAGAGTGGACACCGTTAGTTTTTTTTGTATACTTCGGAGTTAAAAAAACATAAAAAATAATAATTCGGACATGAAAGTCAGAATTATACTATAATTCGGACATAAAAGTCAGAATAAGTGTATTTCTTTTGTGAGGTCTCTACTTGCTCAAAAATTTCAAATAATTTTTTTGAAATGGTTCTCATAAATTTATTTGTTGATTTCCGCTTTTCCATTTTGTATGAAAAATATAATATGAAATTCGAGGAAACTCTTCCAGATGTGGAATTAATTAATTTTATTTCTTTCTGAAGTTTTCTACCGAAGCAAATGTCTTACATTGGGAATTTTCCACAATTCCAACGTAGATTTATTTCAAATCCAAAGCCATACCGCAGTTTCACATTAAAGAATGAATCATGAAACATTTGCTGATTGCTACTGAAGTCCGCTGAAATGGTTTCTTAGCCGTGAAACCGAGGTATGGCTACATATTTAGAGTGGAAACCCCTTTTCTATGAATTGTGTAAACTTCCCAATGTAAGTGAAACATTTGCTTGAGTTGAAAAACAAAATGTGATCCATTTGCAACTCAACGCATTTGTTATTTCCACATCTGAGAAACCTTTTTAATTAAAATTTCATTTGTCACAAAAAATCGATTTATAGAAATATTTTTTTTCTAATCAATAAGAATTCATTGGACTACTTTTTCTTGATTTAAAATGTGAGAATATCATATTTTTTTTGTCCTAATTGTTACTCATGTTCATGTGAATCACTGATTTGGAATAAGTTCGGATTTATCAAAAAATGGCTTTGATAAACACTTCGCAGTCACTTTCTCGCGTAAAGAAAACTGGGTTTCTCCACTTTCGTCAATGTACCATTTTTCCTGCTTCGCCAGAATTGTCATTTTTGAACATTGAAAAAGAGTTTTGTTACATCTTTGGAAATATAAGAGATATCATTCGAAAATCACATCAAAATTGCTCTGTTCAATCTTCGGTGAAATGATAATTATTTAAATTAATCTAAGCAAGTATTCTGACTTTTTGTTCCATATCTTAAAACTTTCTAGAAGGTTCAGTTTACAAGCTTTCTTTTTTATATATAATATTTCAAACTCGTTAACAAAATCTACCTGCTATTTTGTACCTATATGGCCCATTGAATAATAAATGATTAGTATTGAACACTTTCATTGGATTTTGTACACATTTGAAGCAGATTTACTTGAGCCAGAAATTTTATGTGGGTGGTACTTTCGACAACTGCACAAAATTTTTCTTGCACTTGTTCACCATATCGGCTGCCTCTGCCCAGACACATACCACACCACTGTTCTACTAATAGATTCCATTATCTACACCCCAAACCCGATAAAGAATAATCTGTAGTGGTTTACGGTAATTTATGCTAGAAGGAATAGTTTTCACTCAATTTGGTCCTCTATATACTTCATACGAGGAATGATATTTATTTATTTTTCCGATTTCCTTCATAATTTAACATTATAATATGTACGATTTTGAACGAACCCTATATTTTGAGACGAAGATGAATTATTCAACTGATAATGGATATACTATATACCGGCTCGCGCTAAAAGCTTAGTAGGTATATTCTTGACACTTTTTTTGGGATTATAACCTTCTACAATCTGAAAACAAAATTAAATGGATCAGGGAATCTATACAAGTGTAATTTCTTTGCCCTTTTACACTTGTATAGATTCCCTGATCTATTTAATTGTGGAAGGTTATAATCCCAAAAAGTTTCAAGAATGAGTATTCCTCCAGAAAGTATATTATTCACCATTTATATAAATGAACTACATACCGCTTTGCCTGAAGCTTAAGTGCTGATGACGCCACCCTGCTCTTTTATGACAAATCTAAAATTCAGCTCCAAAAGAAAGTAAATAACACAATTGATGCCCTTCAGAGTTGGTTGAGTAACGACTCACGTTTCCTTAACGCATCGGAAACAAGCTATGCAACATTTCGTACACGACGAAACTCAAATCTGAACATATTCATGTACTCCTGTTGAACAAATCACATATTCAAAATACTTAGCATCGTGCTCGGCAATGATTTCTACGACGGCGTATTGGCGCCATCCTACCATTATTTTTGAAATCTCAATTTATTTTCTCAAATGTTGAGATTATTTGACTTTTATTCTAAAATTGAGATTTCTCAATTGTTTTTCAAAAATTTTGACTTTTTATTCTCACAATTTGACTTTTTCAATTTGCTTTTCTCACAATTTTGACTTTTTTCTTTTGACTTTCATTCACAATTTATTTTTCAATTTGAGATTTTTTCTCAAAATTTTGTCTTTTTTTCTAAAAATTTTTTCTCAAAATGTTGGGAATAAAAGTCAAAATTTTGAGAAAAAAATATACTGCGAATTCAATAAAAAAATATACTGGTGGGATGGCGCCAATACGCCGTCGTAGATTTCAGCTTCAAAAAACATTGTAAGAAGGCAGAAGTCAGTCCCAGGGCTGAAAGCGGGGGCGGGCGGTCAAAGATTCTTCCAGAGCGTCGCCCGGCGCTCAGATATCTTCAAACACTTTTTCAATTCACAAGGCCTGGTAGCCCATTTCGATGAACGCTCGCTTTCAAAGTCAAGGACCTGGTTTCGATCCCGAGCTGGGTCACGTAATTTTTTAATTTTTTTCTATTACACCCAAATCAACCAGAAAAGTCAACCTAGATCTGGACAAAAAATAATCTAGAGGTGACAAATCCGGAGATCTTGCTGGCCATTCGATAGCTCCTCTTCTTCCAATCCAACGATTTGAAAACTCACGAACGCCTCGAAGATAATGAGGAGGCGCTCCATCGTGCTGAACCCGAATTGATCTATTCACGATATGAGGATTTATATCATCGGGAAAGAGTCTGGCTGATTCTGGAATTAACTCTAATTCTAAAAATGCCCAGTATTCTTCACCTGTCATAGTTCTATTCCAAAAATAAGGTCCAATAATGGTATTATTGATAATTTCTGCCCACACATCTTTTGTGGATACTGCGTATGTGCCTCCACCATGCAAAGAGGATTTTCATCTGACCAGTACCTGCAGTTTTGTTTATTGACCGTGCCATTTAACTGGAAAGTAGCCTCATCAGAAAAAAGGATTTGATTAAATAAATTAGGATTAGTGTCATATCCATTTAACATTGTTTCACAGAACTTTATAGGGATGCATTTTTCTTCTTTTAAATATTTACCAACAGTTGTTTGACTTTGATTTTCGGTTGCAACAACTCTAGTAGCCTTATGAGGGTCTTCAACCATCGACAAAAAAATTTCAGTTTTTGTTTGCTTTGGAATAGCAAGGCGGCCACTTTTTGGGAGTTCTTGTACATGTCCTCTTTCCTCAAATTTATGAATAATTTTCGATACAGTACCACGTGCTACAGGAGTTCTCTTTTCATACTTTTTATTAAATATTTCACATACCTTTTCGTGTCCTACAAATAATGTCGCAAATCAACATATTCAAATTTCATAATATTATGGTAAAACTTGTCACCACATCCTTTTAGTATTAAAATTTCAATTCTTTGACGCTCTGTTGAATGTACCATTGTATTTTACTCTGATTTTCATCGCTGGTGAGCCTATTTTCAAAAACTAACACCCTCACAACCCCTCAAGACACAAAACAGCATTTTCACAGAGCATGATTTGCTCCGCAGCGGCCAAAGGCTGCTAAAAAATTATTTTAACCTAATTTTTGACGTACTTTTTCCTGGAAATAGCTCAAATTCGTCGAACGAAAGTATTATGCGTAAATTTCAATTGTTCTATTATGATCAAATTACAGATCATTCTTATGACCGAATCGCAGGAAGGGATAGATTTATTTGACTTGAAATAATTTATTTTTACTACATAGGGTATCGCAAAACATCGCGAGGCGACCTCCTACTGCCTCTTCATGGGGGCGTACGGGGGTTTTCCCAATTTTATCTTCGAAATACAGAATGAAATGCATTGTGAATAATAAACTACGAGATGTACCATACATACTTAATAGATAATGAATATATTTTGATGAATGTGGTCAAACGTGTTAAGTTTTAATCAAAATAACATATTTGAGTGCAGTCTGAAATTTTGTGTAGTTATAGTTTTTAACTTAAAATTGCGTAAAATTATGGCCAGAAGTCTAGGTCGGTAAAGTTGTAAGAAAATTGTTCACATTTTAATGACAAGATTCAGATTCTTCGTTATTTATATTAGTAAAACATATTTAACTGTTGAGGGCCATCAAACCATTTAAAATCGTACATGGCTTGTTGATTGATCTATCCAGCCAAAATCAGTATGTTCGAAATCCGTTGGAACTGCTTAATGTGCATTTGAATTGCACTCGAATTGAGTTCTATTGACAGATTGTTTTTTTTTCGATGTAATTCCTTATAGGTGGCTCGTATACACTTCTGATACTTGAAAATTCACAATGCATTTAATTCTGTATTTTATGGATAAAATGGGAAAACTCCCGTAAGCCCCCTGAAGGGCAGTAGGAGGTCGCCTCGCGATGTTTTGCGAAACTATGTAAAAATAAATTGTTTCAAAGTCAAATAATGTTATAGGTATATCCCTTCCTGCGATTTGCTTATGAGAAACATCTGCAATTTGATCATAATAGAACAATTGAAATTTTCGCATAATGCTTTCGTTCGACAAATTTGAGTTATTTCCTAGAAAAAGTACGTAAAAAAAGGTTAAAAGAAAATTTTCAGCAGCATTCGGCCGCTGCAGAGCAAGTCATGCTCTGTGAAAATTGTGTCTTGAGGGGTTGTGAGAGTGAAAGTTCCGAGGTAATATATTTTGGTGGCTTATAGAAGTTTTGTGGTTGATTAGAGTATAGTAAAACAAATTACGTTAGCCATTATCTATTGTATTTTTGTAATAATTGATAAACATTGTATTATTAATGAATAAACTCATTATTATTGATATATAAAAATTGATATGAGATTGAAAAAGATAAGAAGTCTAAAAACCATGTCAAGAAACGTTATTCCTCCACAAAAATAACTTTCAATCCGTGCAAATATATTTCAATTTGAATTTGAAATGACTGGACTATTCGCCGAGATCCAATCTACTTGGTAAGTTGTACTGGTACTGTCTGTGTGAAGCGAGAGAGCTATTAATATTTGGTCGCCCTAGGAGAGATTTGGAATAGCCAGAAGGATGATCAGAAGGTTTGGAAATGAGTCGTGTAAGAACTTTCTTGACAGTCAGATCTATCTCTGAAAGCTTCATGTTCTAGCTTCATGTTTATTGTGCCAACCTGAATCTGTAGAAATTTATTAATCAATTAATAATTTTATAAGTAAGTCTAGGGACCAAGTCACAGAATGATTCATTGCTGAGCTAATAAAGTAATATCTGTTGTGAATAACGTTGTTTTATTGAAAGAATGAGATAAAGAGGAAATCTGGAACTTTACTCAGATAAAAGTTACAGTTCTCAAAGATTTAATAATCCTTTTCGTAATTGAGAACCTAAAAATATAGAGCCATTGAAGTGATATCAAAATCCGGAGGTCTGCAGTCTAGCGATGGTCCATGGTCTTCAAAGTTAGAATTTTCGGTAAGGAAAGACATTTTGGTGATACATATTTTGTTGCATTTTCCGAATCCACACCAGTTGTATCATAATTTTGTAGAGTTGAATATAATTTCGCAACCAAGGAAAAGAAGGATTTGTTAATTCAACCAAATTCATTTGGTCACTCTTATTGGCTTGACCCGACTGAATAAAGTTCATCCCAAAACACAGCTGTATTCGATTGATGGAATCATTATATTGCGGTGACAAAATGGATTTCTCAATGCAATGCTAACATTTCATTGATTTGAATATATGTTCATCTATTGAAACAATGTCCAACTCATATTGAATGAAAATTTGTTTCAACACAAATATAATCTTTATTTGAATCAAACAACGGAAATAGATTGAAGAATATTATATTGGTTGAATTATATGCGTTAGGTGGCGTTGCTTTCGCACAACTGACCCTGACTTACATGATGTTACCGAATAGCAAAGCCAACTTATCATCGTTGCGACGCCTGGACTTAAATGTCTGGTGTAGGTTTTCATGCTCGGTTGAAAGCAGCGTTCATCCAAACGGGCTACCAGTCCTTGTGAATTAATAAAGTGTTTGGAGTTATCTGAGCGCCGGGCGGCGCTTTGGAGAAATCTGCCTACTTGTAAGCTAGTAAGGGAAGGTTTCTATGTAAAAATTTCCCTTGTACCTCATCATTTTTAATTTACGTAGCCAGCTCTTAGACTACAACTCCAAATGCTATCAAATTCGGATTTTGAAAACTGGAGTCACACAATCAAGCTCGTGCTGGAGCAATTTGAGGGGCCGGGAAAATAATCTCGAACAGGGCCCCACCACCCCTTAAGGGTTTTCGTGGTTTCGTGTGGTATTTGATATTTGTAATAGTTGATATTGGGCCACGAATCACAAATTCATCAGATGATCTACAAATACCAAGTGCCGTTTTCTGACAGTTCGAAAGTGGACGTTCTCAAAAACCATCGAAGAAGAAATACAATTTTCATTCTATTTCAAAGCATCCTTTCCAATACTGGTTCCTTAATGATTTCTCTACTCTACTATACTACAAATACGTTACGAGAACGCTCGATTTCCCTCGAACAAAAACGTGAACGTAAATGCACAAAACGCATAAAACACCTTGTGTGAGTGTGTAACTTCCGACCATCAGGATGCAAAATCGATAGCTGTCCAATGCGCACACGCGGAATCACCCTCCGACGCTCGTTCATCAAAATTAACTTCCAGAGACGCTGCCTCACGACGTCGACGTCGTTTTACTGGAAACTCTTGAAAACGCGGAAGAGCATTCGAGCGATGCCAGGAAGCGTGTGTCGGTATTTTTCGCTTACGAACTTTTAAAAGCCGGTTTTTGATGCGAGCGGACGGTTTTAAAAATAGTTCAACAGACTCATGTTAGTGGAAAAGTGCGGAAAAATGGGGGAAATTCGAAAAAAGGTGAGTTTGTTTTCGTGATTGATGTGTCCTCTTCCTTGAGTATATCACAACAAAAACATTTGTTATTTATATCTGGAGAGCTCTCATCGTTTCCACTAGGAATCATTAGTTAGTTTTTTCGGAGAATGTTTGGAATATTTTATGGATGTGAACAATACATATTATTTATCGTTGCCTATTTGGACGACAATGAGAAATGCGAGGTTATGAGAATGGAGGCAATAAAGTCTGAGGGTTGAAAATGAAGCAAGGGGATACATTTGAGCTCAACGATTATCCAAATATTATCAAGTTTTCCTCCTCTTTATTCAAATCTCTTAAATTTAATCTTCGTAGAAGGGTACCCAAGGATATAAACAATATCGAAACAATCTGAAAATAATCAACGTGAAATCGTAGTAAAGGGTGGATGAGTTTATTTTTTTGAAAACATTATGATGTCAACAAATTGTCAGAAACCTATAAGATGATTTTTTTGATTGACTCTGCCGTTACTTGATGAAAATCCATAGTAATTCAAATTAGACAATTAGATTTCCACAACATGTTTCGCTAACACAGTAGCTTCTTCAGGTGAATGTACAATAAACCAAATAATACAAGTAATAAATGAATATAACTGTTTGTCATTGTATTATTTGTTTATTGTAAGAAGCTACAGTGTTAGCGAAACATGTGAATTTAAATAAAAACTCTGTGGAAATTTACTCGTGTGTGTTGTGATTAAAAAAAACTATTCGATACTTATTATAAAAAAATACTGTGTTATAGAAATTAAAGTTTCCATTTGTTTCAATTTGGAATTGCCAATTTGAGAATACCACCTCGGACAGACCGTTATGAAAACGTCACTCTATCAGGAATATTTTTTTTGCCCCACTAATATACTTTGGAATTCACCAGAAGGTTTTTTTCAATGACTACAACCTCCGAACATTCATGAAGAAGGTTAATGAATATCTGCTCTCCCCACCCACCTCTCAACCCTCATGTTCTCTCCCGAACATATACTTGTTAATTACTCATTCCATGGATATTATGAAGGATATACATTTCTTTATCCCGACTATATGTTGTGTTTGAAAAACCTCATAGGACTAGACTTTCCTTAAACATGTATAGCTACCACGGTGTTCTGAATCCTTAGTATTGAAATTGTTTCAAGGATTTCAGTTATAGCAACACAAAAAGATAGATGCTGCTCATGTTATACATATATCATATACAAGGCAGTAGATGTTACTAATATCCTTCGTATATGCAAATTGTCCCATAAATGATTGAAAAAATCGAACTTTTAAATAAAGCTTCACTTACCAGATCTTCGAAAACGTCCTTCTCTTTTCGTCGTGCTTTTTTATAGAAGAGATGATGTAGAAATTCTGAAAGAAAAAGGATAATATTTAAGTTCAAAGCAATAATAAGAAAGGAATATGAACAAAACATTCTGAAATCAAGAGTTGTTGAACATCGACAGACCTATCTAACGGTTTCATAATAGTATATACAGTGTCCGCCAAAAAGTATGTACCATATGGGAAATTAGTTTATTATTGGAGTATTGGAAAAAATATTCTGGGGAAAAGTTTGTGCATGTCTGATAACCTGAAAATCAATTTTGACACATGTCACGTGATCGCTAGTATGGCGGCAAATTGAAAAAAATTGCTATGAAAAGGCGGAAAGTGGGATAAGACGGCAAAATATCAAAAAAAGTTATTTGAAAACGTTACTACGAATTCAATTTTCTGCACATAAAGGAAGTTTCAAGAGATAATTCGAAAAAATTGGTAATAGCCATTTTTTTTGAATATTTTCCCATCTGTTTAAAATATCAAATTTTTTTCTCAAGAATAGCTCGACTATACTGAAAAATTAGCATTTCAATGATAATTCATTCATTTTCTCCTCACCAGAGGGCACTATATTTAAAAAATAGGATTTTGTCAGAACCCTTGCTGTTACATCAGTTCGTATCTAACAGTTATATCAGAATTCCACGACAATTGTGATGACATGACATCCAAAAACATGGTGTTTTCAGATTATAATAAGTTCCGATGATAATCGTGGATGAGCGTTTCACTTCGCCATAACATGTAAATTATAAGTCTCTTAAATTTGACTATTTCATTCTGAATATTTTCACAATATTTTTGGCAAATATAAACATCGAAAACAAACCATACTGAAATGAAATCAGGTTCATTTAGTGATCTACATCGGTGTCCGAGAACATATTCCTAAATTATAATTAAAACCTTTTTTAAATATAGTGCCCTCTGGTGAAGAGAAAATGAGATGTTCTGTCATTATCATTGAAATGCAAATGTTTCAGTATAATCAAGCTATTCATAAGAAAAAAAAAATTCTATTTTTAAATAGATAGGAAAATATTCAAAAAAAAATAGCTATTTCCAATTTTTTCAAATTATCTCTTGAAACTTCCCTTATGTGCATTAAATTGAATTCTAAGTAACTTTTTCAAATAACTTTTTTTGATATCTTGCCATGTTACCCCACTTTTCACCTTTTCATAGCAATTTTTTTCAATTTGCCGCCATACTAGCGATCACGTGACATGTGTCAAAATTGATTTTTAGGTAATCGGACATGCACAAACTTTTCCCCAGAATATTTTTTCCAATACTCCAATAATAAACTTTTTTCCCATATGGTACATATTTTTTGGCGGACACTGTATATTATTCACCAAGGTTGTGAAGTCCGAGTGCCAAGTTTGAATCCGGAAGAGCGAAGCGACGACGGATTTAATTCGCTTGGGCTATACATTTTTTTTGTCACTACTAGCCACATAAATTACTATTTATCAATACTTGCGTCCCAAAACATTAATATATGAAAAAAAAAAATACGATAAATGTTTATATAGTTCATTCCTACAATCATGAAGTCCAAGTAGGCATATCTATCAAGCACTAACAAATGAATTATTTGAACTGTCTATTCAATTTATAACGTGAATATTTCAGTCGAATAGGGTATATTGGAGGTGATTGTTTATCAAGAATTGCTACTATTTGATTACGACTGACGATATTCAGTTGTACAGATTTTGTCAATACCACCAAAAAACGGTATTAAATCTGAAGATCTTAATAATGAACATTTTATAATTCTGTTTTCACAACGTCATTCAGTATAGCCTGAAAATTACAATTTCAGTGATCGGAAAATTTGAGTGAATTAGCGCAATTCTATGCTCAAAAATATAATTTCCATCTAAATCGAATTTTCACTTATAATACCACAAGAGCTTCAAAATTATCGGGTATTTCCCGATAGGTTCGTTGCAAACAAATTAAGGAGTCAAGTTTTTCAGGTTAAAAAATCACGAGCGCGAAGCGCGAGTGATTTTTCCTGAAAAACTTGACGACTTTATTTGTTGCAGGAACTTGAGGAAATGCCAGATAATTGAAGCTCGTTGTATCGGGGATTATTTTTCCGTCCCAAAAAGTAGTAAATTGGTTCCAAACTGTTTTTTGCCTTCTCCGTATTAATGGGAACATTTCCTTTGACTTTTTATCGATGGTGGACAGAGAACAAACTCCAAATCGACTCATTTTCATGCAAAATCTCCAATTGTCACAATTGAATTCAACCTGTCAGTTTGAAGTGTGGTTAATTTGACTGGATCATGTTTTGTTTTTTATATATAGCAACTACCAGAGAAAATTTTCAAAAAATTATCAGTATAATACCATGTAGGTTGTACCACGTGACGTCGAATGGTGCAATTCTATTGGTCGATATTTGGGTCGGAAAAATAATCAGGTATATTGCACCTAATTTGAATGGCATTGTTTCCCAGAATTTTTCAATAATCGGAGGCTACCGCCATTATAATAACTTCTGGCGTATTTCCATCTTATCGCAATAGCTCGCTTTGTAATTTAATTTAATTTTTCAAGTTTTGGTAAATTGGCCGGTATAGAGAAATACACGAATATCAGATGCTTACGTCACGAGTTACCTATTGCTCTTAACCATTTGCTCGAAGAAAATAATTTATCGAAATAAACATGAACTCAGTCATGATAATTTCTGATAATAGTAAAATAAATAATGCTTAGCTCATATTTTTTCACGTTTTCAACATTGTTGATACAGTATGAAAATTATTTCAGTGCAAAGGCGGATAAATTTATATTTTACTTTGGCATAAGTGCTAAAACCAGGACCCTCGCCAATAAAATTGACCCGACGGACTCACAGCAATCTATACGTCAATCAAAAACGGAAACACTACAAGAAAATATTCGTTCAAATAAAACGCATAAACACCTAAAAAACTCTAAAGCGGTATAGCCTACAAAATATCGTGTGCAAAATGTGAAAAAGTGTATATCGGACAGACATAACAATATATTCAAACTGGAATAACAGAACATAAAAGGATTATAAGACCCGGAAATCTACTAAAAATAACATATAAACATCTTGCACAATAATTGGACAATATAGAAATTGTTGGAAAACAAACAATCTACAAAAAAGAAGTCTACAGAAGTTGATCAACATGCTATTCACATTTAATACAACGTTGGTCGACTTTTCCCATCATTTTGTCAAATCATGAATACCTATTTTTTTTAAAAGTTAAGTTTTTCCCAACTTCAACCAATACTTAACGATTTCATTTATATTGAAAATAAATACAAGGAATTCGGAGTATATTTGAATGCCCCTTTTAATCAAGGTTTCATATCAAATCAAATCAAATATATTACAAAGTTTGGAAATACAAATGTGATAAAAACAAATAAAGTTGGATGAATATTCATGAGATATAGTTTGGAATTACCTGTATTAGGAGAACTTCAAAATGAGCCACATAAGCTATAATAGCTTGTGTTGTGGACATGGAATATGTGAATATCCTGTTGTTTTCTGCAAATTTGATTTGTAACTCATTAGTGTTGAATGATTTTTGCCGAATGTTCAAATTAGTGTATATTTTATTACGTACTTTCTCATATTCATCACTTGGTTTCAATGTGTAATTCCTATTATAGTGTCCTTATAAAAGTCGAAATATCGGAATCAGATCCGAGAATCTTAAATGTTTTTGCTGGAAACCGTCTTAAAATATGACCGGTTGTTATCGGGAGCAGCTCGTACAGACAGACGTCTCGACGATTAAAAAAAAATATTATTTAGGCTAAAAATATGATGAATGATATTCAGAGGCGTTCTTTGAATTTTATTTATTTCTCACCCCTATCTTCTACTGCTTACAGACCAAGAATTCGAATATATAATATAATGAACTGTTCACTTCCTTGTTATTGGAAGATGAATTACAGTTCATTAGGGAAAAACACGTTTTCGAGATAATAAATGGACTCAAGAGCCGAAATATTTGCATAAAAGCCGAGATAATGGTAACGAAAGAGTTTATTAAAGCGTAAATCCCAGCTTCAACCGAAAGGGTGGAACGTTTTTATGGAAATTATGCTATTTTGGTACAATTTTTTGTTCGAAAGAGAAAAATAAACATTGAAATCCTCTGAATTCAGATAACAGGAAAAGCGATCACAAACACCTCGGGCCATCTGCTACAACGAGTGATAAAAGAAGCAAATGTACGTTTTGAAACTTGTGGGAAGAGTATTTGTTTCAGATGGAATATAGAATGTGTCCCGCTTTTCATAAATCCGGTCTTGTATACGTTTGTTTACCTAAAATTTTTTTTCGAATTCGGGTAGTTAGTAAATATAGGTACATAAATTCAATAGTATTGCGATATAAACTTGGTGAAAAAGTATATTTTCAGAAACCGGAATTAAGATTGAATGAAGGATCTCATCATTTAAAAACCACTGATTTCCTAATGTATGCAAGTGTAGGAAGGTATTGTACTCGAAAAAACTTGTCGAGAATATCTCTCTATATTTATCTATTCTTAGAATTTTTTCAGGAATGTATTTCTGGTAAACAAAATCACATAATTGTTTCAAGAACGAATAATTTATCAGGAAGTTTGGTTGTTCATAACTGATCGAGTGTGATTGACTTTTTCTGTATTGATTACGGGATTTCCAGAGAACATTTGACATTGAGTTTGTATGAAATGCAGAATTCAATTTGTTTCAGTGATATCAAACCCTAAAATCATCTATTGATGATAACACATTTTTGACAACTTCTATACTGTATACCAATATAAAACGATAGCGAAAAAGACATATTGTAGAATATTCCATCAACATCAAATCTTCAAATGTACGTCTGGAACTCTTTGAAGGAAAACATCTCCCATCATGGTATGGATTATCTCTACGCATACAGTTTCTTGCGTGAGAGGATTCTGGGAAAACTCTCCCGTATATCGAATTTTCTCTAAATCATCAACGAATTCAAAATGATTTTATTCATAGGCAAATAACCTGTCTACCTTTTACCTGTTCTATTATCTGTAATTGTAAGTGGGGTAAATCGTTTTTTTTCTGGAAATAATCATGCCCTTTCATGCCCTTTCGGTTAGTCCGATTCGTTCTATTTTCAAGTAACCTACTATCACTTTATGTGCAAATCTATTTGTTTCTCATAGCTTTTTCTACCTACCACAAATGATAGTAGTGCCCCAACGAAGACAGAAAAAATAATCCATCTATTAAATAAACGAATATTCTGACAAATTTTCCTGAACAACAACCTAAAGAGGGTCACAAAACTAATGGGCATCCATAAATTGGACGCTATTATTTTTTACCTGCACAAATGCATCGGTACTTACTGTCACCTGAGTAGGTATCAAATGTTACCAAGTCACTTAAATATTGAATAAAAAAACAGTTCAATATTTTCATGTTTTATTTCATTATATATTTCCAAATAGACTTATTTAGCCTACAGTTGAGCTACACGTTTCACAAAATGAAATCTTGAAATTTCTCTTAAATTATTAAGTCGTAATAGTCTAGTCTTCTTCTAGTTCATTTTTTTTGTGCTCGGTTACATAACCATCTACACAGATCCGAGGGCCTCGTGCGGTAATACCTCACTTGCCCCCCTTCGTATGGCACCCTGGAAGTCTCACTCGAAGTGATACCACGAGTGCCCGAGCGCCCCTTCTTCCGACAAGTCCGTTGTCATCCAGCCTGGTTACTGGCGTAGAGAAGAAAGGGACTGATTTCTACACAAAATGTTTGTTAAACTTCACAAATTAACATGTAATTTTCACTGCACGTTATAAACGGCGGACATTTACAAATTACATTTACTTGACCTCCAACCCAGGAGCGCCACATGCTCACCAAACCATGGTCAGAGGTCGAATCAAGTCGTAATAGTAGTATTTCGTTATTTATAGGTACATGCCACCTTCAAGTTTCTTGCTATGACATTTTCCAGAAAATTAAGGCAGCAATGAAAATGAAACAGAGGTTGACAACTATTTCTCCATTCTCAAACCATACTCTTAATGATAATTATCTGGAGGAATTTAATGGATTATCGTCATAAATTATTCAACCGCAACAGCCATACAGTAAAGGATTATTTTCAAGCGAATGAGTCATTTAGTAAGCGACCTCTCTGTCCATAGAAAAAGACAGCATTCAACATAATTGGAAATTTCACATCGAATGACCACCTCTTTATCTCGAAGTCTTTGTAAAAATCTTGCCATTCGTCTCGGTCACGAAACTCCGTGGCCAGTGTATCAGCAAACTCAAACAAAGCCTGCCTGGAAAAACAACTTTTCTCTCATTCCTCGAACAACGAACATAACAATGGCCAATTGCTCAGGCTCTAACGAATTGATTCGATTTTCCTTTGTGCGTTACTGTGTTGCATACTCGCCAGGTTTTATAAAAGCGATAAATCCAGTATATACATTGTATATCGAAATGTTGAGTGAAACAATGTGAATATTCGTTCTGTATGAATATGCTGAATGCAGGGATTTCTGGAAGAACGTAATCGCCAGTTTCTTAGAAACTCCTGAGGTTTCATAATTTTTTATGGAAATTATCTGTGTATGAAAAGAATACATTTTATTCAATTTCAGCTTCAATAGAGTAAAGCAAATAGGTTACATTTCACGACCAGAATATTTTTGAAGGGAATATTGAAGTATTGTCTTTTGAAATATATTAATTTTCATCACAGCCGTAGCATCCTGTTCTGGAAGCAATATTTCAACCCTTCATAATTTCTTACTGAAAACTGCATTGCCTAAACAGAAGCTGATGAGCCTGAATTTAACCCACGATTTACACATTTCTGTTGTACATTCCAAATTGGAATAACCGAAATAAATGGAATGGAATTCTATATACAGTTTCTCATTGTTTTTGTCATTCTGAGCTACATTGCTTTGCATATGAGTAGCAGTTTATATTTTGAAAAAAAGCTATTAATTATAGGAATATTTCAGGATCACTACTTTATTCACCATTGCTTTACATATACAGGGTGTTTTATAATTGAATGCTGATCCTAAAGAGCGATACTCCTTGGATGATTTAAAGAAACATTCTTCATATGAACATAGTCCGCAACCGATTCATTTCTGAGATACAGGATGTTGAAATTTAACAAAAAAATTTGTTCTTTCCCAATATCTCTGAAACCTATTTGTTTTTTTTTCAATTTTGGTACATGCAAAGTACGCATTAAAATAATTTTTTTTCATGGTAAAGGATTTCTTAATTTTCATCAGTGGCGTCCCTGTTAACATGCCCAGTCATATTTTTGATCAAAATAATGATACGCTACTGTCTTTTTTCCCAAATAAATATAATTTTTGTAATTGTCCTTTATCTTCTCATAAAAATGGTCTCCTGCCTCAAAATAATGATACGCTACTGTCTTTTTTCCCAAATAAATATAATTTTTGTAATTGTTTTCTATCTTCTCATGAAAATGGTCTCCTGCCTTTTTTTCGTCCGGCGGACAGTTTTTGAGTTAAAAAATGCATGCATGCATTCATTTGCTTGTCCTTATGCGAAATCAGCCGTTGAAGAGTAGTAGGATTATCTTGTGGGCTAGAAACATCTAGTATGCTAAGAACACATTTCGTTGTTTTCAACATAGACAATTTTGACACTTCTTTAGCTAGATACGTGATATTATTTACGTTATTATAACTTGTTTATTAAAAAAAACATGGTAAATTTTACAAATACCGAATTAGCATTACTTGTATGGGCTTGCTGACGGGAACGCATATGAAGCCAGGTGACTGTATCAAAAGCGCTTCCCAAATAGAATGGTTCCTGATGCTCGAACGATTTCAAGCACCCACAGAAGGTTATGTGAAACAGGAAGTTTCGAGCCAAACCATCACTCGAAAGGAGCACATCGAACTGCAAGAACTCCAGCAATTGAGGTAGCTGTTTCAAATTAGTTGACGAAAATCCTGAAATAAGTACGAGGCAAGTTGCCAATAATTTGAATATCGCCCATATTCTAGTATGGAGGATTCTTCATGATTATTTATTAAATCCCTATCACATTCAACGGCTCTACTTCCTCGAGACTTTCCGTTACGAGTGAATTTCTGCCAATAGTTTCTCCAAAAAGTTACCGAAAATCCTTTATTTGACAGGGAAATTTCATTCACGGACGAAGCTAGTTTTACTAAAAACAGGATCAGAAATTTTCATAATAATCATTTTTGGGCCGAGGAAAATCCGCATGCAATCGTGGAATCTCATCACCAAGATCAGTTCTCATTAAATGTCTGGGCTGGAATCATTGGAGATTACCTAATTGGACCTTTTTTTTTACCACGCAGATTAAATGGACATAATTATCGCCGATTTCTTGAAGATAATTTACCAATTCTGTTGGAAGATGTTCCTATTTTAATGCGAAATCGCATGTGGTTTATGCACGATGGTGCACCTGCTCATTTTAGTGCTCTGGCACGCGAATATTCAAACCAAAACTTTCATAATCGCTGGAACAGAGTCATGGCCAGCTAGATCCCCAGACTTAAACAGTCTTGATTATTTTCTTTGGGGACATCTTAAGACTTTGGTGTACAGTCAACCAATTCTAACTGAGGAAAAATTGCGAAACCGCGTAATAGTTTCCTGTGAAGCAATAAGCAATACTTCAGGAATTTTCCAAAGAGTACGCTAGTCAATGACAAGGAGGGCTGAAGCGTGCATACTTGGAGGAGGCGGACATGTTGAATAGTTAATTTGATTTTGGTATTTTTTGTTCAAAATAGTTGTTTTAAAAAATAAAAAATGTATTTTTATGCGTACCCATTACAAAAACTAAATAATAGCTACCATAAAATTATGAAAATCTTACCTAGATCCTTTGGTTACCACAATTGTGAAATTTAGACTAAGAGAAAAAATCGAATAGGAACAAGCAAATGAATGTATTTTATATTTTATTTTCGAAAACGAAAATTGTCCGCCGGACGAAAAAAAGACAGGAAGCCATTTTTACGAGAAGATAGAGGACAATTATGAAAATAATATTTATTTGGAAAAAAGACAGTGGCGTATCATTATTTTGATCAAAAATGTGACAGGGAATGTTTACAGGGACGCCACTGATGAAAATTAAGAAATCCTTCATCATGGAAAAAAAAATTTTTTCGCGTACTTTGCATGTACCAAAATAATAAAAAAAGCTAGAGCGGTTTCAGAGATATTGGGGAAGAACTGATTTTTTTGTTAAATTTCAACATCCTGTATCTCTGAAATAAAGCGGTTGCGGACCTACGTTAATATGGAGTATTTTTTTTAAAATCATCCAAGAATTATGGCCCTTTAGGATCAGCATTCAACAACCCGTAAAAAAACAATCCAGAAAACTGTCACCCAAAAAACCTTCCAAACAAAACATTTCAGAATTCACTGTGTAGGCCACCTTTTTATTTTCATGAAGACAATCAATTTCTATCAAAATCTTGAATTCGATAATTTCTCCGATGGCTGTTCGAAAATGAAAATGCTACTTCATCACTTACTTTCAATAACCCCAGAAAGCAGCACAATATAGAGTTGAGTAAACAAAGAAAAAGATTGAAAATTCAATACATTTTCCTGCTTCACCAACCAAAATGACCGTTGAAACTTACAGTCTTTTTTCTTTGTTTGTGGAAGTATTAGTTTATGTATGCCAAAATCGATTCATCAAATTTTATAATATAATAAAAAATTTACTGAATGGTAAATATTTATTTTATCTACAAAGTATTAAGGAATTGAAATTGAGACCGATCATTTATCGAGTGTTCAAAATACAAAATCTGAAATTGAAAAGAAAATGGCCAATACACCGAAAACCTTAAAATGATTGAATGTAATAGAGAACATAAAAAATATATAATGATTGAAGTTCAACCATTGCTTTGGATGTGTGACGTAGATTATTCCGTGAGTTATAGATTTTCAAAAGTGCAAAGTTTTTAGTTTTGAATCTATAACTCACGAATAACCTACGTCACACATCCAAATAAATTATTTTTAAATTTTTAGCGCATTTGAATAAAAGCTTGTCTTTAAAAAGGTTTTTTATTCATTATATTATTTTGTGCTTTTCAGTAAGTACACCTTAATCTATGCATTTTTGTTGAAGCATCGTTATATCAAGGCCTTTTTTCTGTAAGTTTTGAGCTATCTAGTTCTTCAACGAGGATACCATCTAAATATTAACTTGTTCCCCATCCTGGAGCTGTCATCTTCAATTTATGAATTTTGATGAAAAATCAATAATCTTCGACTAAATTCATAATCTCCGACCCCTAAAACCCCGACAAACCAATTTTGAATAGAAACAGTCCATAATCACAAAACTCGTCCACCATCTTGGAGCCGCCATCTTGAATTTATGAATTTTGACAATAAATTCATAATATCTGAGCCCAAAAACCCCCATATACCAATTTTGACTAGAATCAAACTATAATTACAAAACTCATTCGCCATTTCGAATTTATGCATTTTGACAAAAAAATCATAATCTTTGACCAGGAAAAACTCCACTTTTCAATTTTGAATCGAATTGAAACAATTATTACACCACTCGTCCGCCATCTTGAATTTATGAATTTTGACAAAAAATTCATAATCTCCGACCCCAAACACCCTCACATACCAATTTTGAATAGAATCGGACCATAATCACAGATATCGTCGGCCATCTTGGAGCCGCCATTTTAATTTTTTACATTTTGACAAAAAAACATCCGACCCCGAAAACCCCCACCTACCAATTTTGAATCGAATCAGACCTCAAATCTCGTCGGCCATCTTGGAGCAGCCATTTTGTTTTTTCATCTAACAAAAATTCCGTAATGCATTGTCACGGGAACTATGGACACCTGCCAAATTTCACGTTCATCGGACAACTAGAAGTGGGTCAAATTTAACTTGTAAGATCATTGGAATAGGTGAACGAAAATAAAAGCTTGTAAAATAAATGAAACCCTACCAAAAAACGGTTCTGCAAAAGGCCAAGTTCAAAAAGTCACAGTTTAATAGTATAAAAGTTAACCTTGTATCATGAATTATTCCAAAAACAGCCTTTTTACTAGCTTGTCTGCTTTGCAAAAATATTGTTACGGACAATTCAGAATCAATCGATATGTTGCACATAATTTTCCTGTAAACATAAAAAATATTGGGGTTCTTTTCCGTTTACAATTTTAATTATTCTATCGATCAATTTTTATTTCCTCTATTTGTTATTTTCTATTCAAAATAATTCGAAATGGGATTTGTTGGAACTTGTTTGGTTATTTTAATGCTTCAATATATATTAAATGCGATTTTTTATTATAGCAACTGTGCGCAATGACCTGTCGATTTTATGGGTAGACCATAAAATGAAAAACACGAAAAGCTATGCGGTAAAAATATGCCCTCCATTTCCTATTCCAGAGCACATGACATGCAAGGATATTTCATTATGATGTTAGATATCTGACGAAAGCAGTTCCGATAACATTATATTTGATTACACATACGTTCACACAGACATGGTTGAGGAAAAAAATACTATTGAGTAAATTGACCGAATAAAATTGTATATATATATATATATATATTTATATATATATGTTTTGTAGGGTCACGAACCTTTATATATGTTGCTAATTGGGGTAGTCTTGGGTTATGGTTCAATAAATTGACTCTAGGGTAATGGCCTATTGTAAGAGAATCCCTCGTATTCATCAGGAAACAGTATAGAGACGTGAATTATAACATGATGAATTCATCAGCCATGCTTTCAGCAAGGTTGCTTAATCGAAGAAAATGGTTATTTATACAACAATAATATAAAGCGACTCTTTTTTGCACGCCCGAGAAGTTTTTCAAGTGCAAAAATGAGGCTTTATATTCGAGTTATATATATGATTTTTTCCAATACTTGGGTTTTTTAATATAAAATTGAAAATACCCTTTATTATTAATGTTTTGAAAGCAAACGTCTAATTTTCATTGTTTTGGCAGTGACAGTGACATTAAGCAAAATCATTTCTGTCAATCGCAATACATACATACCTACCAGGAAAAATTAGAACAAATATTAGGTTGTCAGGGTGCATAGTAACAATTTCAGTTATTGAAGTCGCCATTACTGTAAAACCGTAATCACATAATTTTCGTAAATTTATAAAATATCGTTTGGAATTAACATACAGAATAACAGCAATTGTACTATTAAAATTTTGAAATGAGAATGATGGGTATTGTGTATTACCTGTATCTGAAAAACGTAGGTCTGTACTTTCTTGCACGCCATGCATATTTTTTTTTGCACTCTGTTCAAAAATAGCCTATTTTTGGCACGCAGTGTCCGTTCAAAATTATTAAACTTTTACACTAGGCCACATCCCAAGACTACCCCAATTAGCTATATATATATATATATATATATATATATTATATATATAACTATGAATTTGAAATAAACTTTGTAGAAAGGATATTCCTTGAGGTTGCAGTCAAAATAATGGCCTATGAGAAAAAGAAAAACTCTTTCTTATTTAGTCAAGCTTTCGAAAATGTTTATTTTCATTATCAAGACAAGTAAGGTGAGGTTAAGTGAAGACAGCGAACTAATCACCATTTCGTGATTGAGGAACTTTTCTAAATCATATCACTATGACCCACTACTAGTAATATATATAAAAATCAAACAATGGCACTCGCACATATTGTTTTAGATACTTAATTTAAACACTTTAAAATTTGAACAGGCACAATAATTACCAAATGGTTGAAGCATGCTTCAACCATGTGGTAATTATTGGCCATTATTTTGACTGCAACCTCAAGGAATATCCGTTCTACAAAGTTTATTTCAAATTCATAGTTATTTTCAACTAGTCCAGTCACGAGACTACCTTTCTTCAACTATATTATATATATATATATATATATATATATATATATATATATATATATTTGAAATAGTTTTCTTGAATCCTTCCTGTATATTTTTTTTCCGTAGTTTCTTGGGTTATTGGATTCCACAATTATTGATAATTTATATTGTTAAAGACGTTTCGTCCCGGGCCTGGGACTTCTTCAGTTTTATTTTTTCATGTTAGAATATAATTCTGAGTGACATGTAGCGGTCAATTTATATTAAAATGAATTTTCCTTTTTTTGGAATTTTTCCACATAATGGAGGCCTATCAACATGTTTCCTGTTCTCTTCCTTCCTCTTCCATGTTTCTTGTTCCACTTCCTTATAGAACAAGAAACATGTTGATAGGTCTCCATTATTACTCGACTGATTTCTTCGTTCCGAACTCCTCAATGTCTAGTGGTGGCTGGATGCGCATGTCTGTCACGTCTGATCACACTTCTGCGCGCCTTGCTTCGTGTATAGCCGGAAGAACTCGTTGATGGATCCGTTGTTGCCGTGTCTTCGTTTTGATTGGGTGTGCCAAGATAGATTTCCAGGTTGTTTATAGTTTCTTGCTGTGATCCCTTTTATGTAGACTGTGTAGTCGCCTCTCAATATCGATGGCTTCTCTAGTTGTTCTTGAAAAGAAGTTCTTATCACTTGTATCTAGAAAATCGATGGTACGACCTGTCATTAGTACCTACGCGTTGGAACAGTGGAGATGTGGATTCTTTGTTTCTAATTGATAGTACGATTCTTCTACTTATTTGGCAAATTTATATCTTCTAGCGGTATTTGACCACTTGACACTCCAGTGATAATATAGTCCTTGAGATTTCGGAGGGTGGACTTCATATTTTTCGATCTGTTGTTAACGTGGTTTGAATACTGTACAGGCGAAAAACTCTGCTAATCCTGCCGGAGATTCCCCTTTAAATATGATAAGAATGTTATTCCAATCGGTTAAATGGGCTTGAATGCAAACTCACATCACCATCCGCGACAGAGCCATTTAGTTGCGAAAACACTTCATCGAGAATATTGATGGAGGACGACCTCAGAGGAGTTGTACACCATCGAAACAACTATCTGAATGGATGAATACTCTGAGAAATCTATAAAATCAGCATTCTAAATCAAACAGAAAGAATAACGGGTTCAGGCACCACCGATTGGAATTACATCTTCACCATATACAAAGGGGACCAAGCACAGGCTTAGCAGTGTTCATAATATTCAAACAAGTTTTCAACAGACCGAACAATGAAGTCCACTCTGCGAAATACCGAGGACGGTGGGTTTTCTGCATCTGACAGTCCCAATTTATGCTCCATCTCCTTGAAAGTCTTTGTTGACCAGAATGATTGAATTCTTGATAACTCGACTTCCCCATACATTTCAGAAGTTTGATCTGCTTGTTCCGTATCTCCGACATCTTGTGCTGAATAGGAACAAAACACAAAGAGTGAATATTGATTTGTTTCATTGAGCAAAAAACTAGGATTTTTCAGAGTTCGACATACCGTGCATCCGTTTTGAATAGAGATATCTATGAAAATTTGGGTGGTGGATTTCGATATTCTAATTAAAAAGTTTTTCTTTTTTCTATGACTTCTTCGCCTGGATATGGAATTTACACTCGTAAATGAATTTAAAAAAACCTTACAAGCGAATATTAGATTGATGAAATTGATCTTATTCGGAAGTCGTCCACTTCAGAATCTGTTTTGGAGAATTCTCTTTTTAATGGCACTACGCGAGATATCTTTGGTGGCAAATTGAGCCGGAATTTTGGAGAAATGATGGTACAAAAAATGTTACGTCAATTATCCATTATCTTTCATGAATCCTTCGATGTTTGGCAAATATAAATCTACATAGTACGCAACTCGTCTAGATACTTGTGCATCCCTTCTGAAATGTATCTTTTTCAATCCCGGTGTTTTGAAACGCAATTCTGCGTTTGTTTGGTCTGCAAGGAAACTTCCTCATTTCTTTTTTGTTTGGAAAAGTCATACCCCAACATACCACATGCAACATTTAGAGTTCTGCATAGTCAACTGTTTCAGTTTTCAATCTAATCGCCCCTGCTGTGGTTCAATGTCTGATCTAGTTCAATGTCCAGCGTGGCTTTAGCCGGGGATGTAGTTGTTTTATGTTATATATTACGAAAAATAACTTCATTATTGTCGTAGATTTTTCATTTTTCAGAAAACTATTTCTATTCAATTTTCAATTGAGAATGTTTTCCTTTTCAACATCTCTATTTTATATTGAAAATGATGCTGCTGGCACTTGATGGAATTTTTTATTAGAGGTAAATGAAAGACAATTCACTAAATGAATTTCTCAAAACCACGATACGTGTTTTGTTATACAATATTTTCAGGTGGATATAATATAGGAAATAATAATCTCTGAAGCTTTTGTATAGTCAAACACCTGACGTGTTAATTCAATTTAGTGGAAATAATTTACTGAAATGCATCTTTTTTACAAAATCCTGTGTTTTTCTATACCTGGTGTCCGATATATGGTTTGCTGAGGAAGATCGACAAAAATTATCGATGTTTCTTTCTGGAAGCTACATTTTGATGTGTTTTCAGTTATTCTAGGTATTCTAGGCTTGTTAGACCAAAATCGACCGTCTATTCTATTTGGTAGGAGTGCCAATACACTGCGATCTATAAGGTCTGCCCAGCAGTTTGGGATGTCTCAACGACTAGAGCAGTTCCTCCATTCCTATGGATTTTAAAAAGTCCAGGATGTCGGATGGCTTGAGGTTAGGTAGATCTCCCTCTTCTATTTTATGTTCTCCAAGGTATCGTGCCCTCGGATTTTGCAGGATAATGCATTCTGTTGGAATGTGGATAGAGGTTTCGTATTCTTCCTCGCAAAACCTGCATTCTTCTCCCTCCACTAATCCGAGTTTCTGAAGGTGCCCTCTCAACCGCCAATGTCTCGTTAGAATTCCCGTTAGTATTCTGAGCTTATTTTTACTCTTGCTGGTGCAGTCATTTGATCTCTTCTGGTTGTATTATCCCAGTAGTATCTTGGCCTGCCTCATTCAATGAGATTCTCCAGTACTGGGAACTTTTGTTATGTCCTTCTTTTTCAAGTTCGTCCAGTATTGTGCAGAAGGGTTCAAGTCCCAGAAATGGTGTTTGAGCCCTTTTTTGCAAGTACGTCTGCCATTTCATTACCCTCCACTCCAGTGTGTCCCGGAACCCATAGGAGGGTAACAGTGTTGTTCTTGCCTAGTTCATTCAGTTTCTCTAGGCACTCCCAAACCATCTTGGAGTTGATTATATGGGAGTTCAGAGCTTTAATAGCTGCTTGACTGTCTGGCATGATGATAATCTCTTGTCTGCAAAAATTTCTTTCTATATTGAACTGGACACATTTTTCGATGGCGTAGATTTCCGCTTGGAAAATGCAAAATTGACCGTACTACGTTGAGTTTTGAAAGCTTTTGTGAAAACTCAAGGTGTCACACCATGCTTGTACTCGTTTTTGCAAATATTGTTCTGTTTGACCTATATAGGTACTTTGACAGTCTTTACACGGTATTCTATATACTGTTTGAATTTGTTTGTTTTTTGGTATTTCTGGTTTTAATTTTGAATAAATGGTTTTGTTCGTATTTTGCAGTCGGTGTGATATAGTTATGTTGTGTTTTTCCATTGCTTTATTAATTTTATTCGATAGTTTGTCTATGTATGGTAAAGGTTTGTGTGTTGTTTTATTTTCTTTGCCATAATTTTTATTGTAGATCGCATGTATTCGTTTTTATTGTTTTTTCTGCAAAGTGGTTGGGGTAATTATTTTCTTTCAAAATATTCTTGATTATTTCTATATTACTTTTTCTGAATTTTGGATGAGCAAGCTTTATAGCTCTGTCAGTTAAATTTTGAATAACATTTTTTTTGTAACTAAGAGGTGCGTTTGACAAATAGTTTGTGTACCGATTTGATGCATTTGGTTCAATAAACCAGTTTGTTAAATATTTTCCAGAATTGTGGTGTATTATTGTTGTGTCGAGAAAGTTTATTTGTTTTTCTATTTCTTTTTCTATTGTAAATTTCAATCTATTTAAATATTTCTAGAATTTCATCAACTTTGATCATATCTATATATTTCATGGAATTATGGAAGAAATTCTTTTGAATGCAACCCATTGAAATTAGTCATATTCAAGTGAAGGTTGCAATTTTTTTTCTTCATTGGATTGTTTTTTCATTCAATATCGAAAAAAACTGTTCGACGATCAACTCGATGACGTTTTTTATCTTTATTAATTATCAATAGACGATGGACATGTTAACACGCGGATGCTACTTTTGGTCAACACTACAACCTTTGAACAATTTGATGGTTTTCCAGTATTTCAAATAGTATATTCATCACCGTACTTTTGAATCCCCTCTTCGATCATACATAGAATCTTTAGAAATAGAAATTTATTTTATGTACATGATTACATTTATAGCAGGTCACTTTTGGGGGCCATAAGCCCATACTAAGTAAAATAAAATAAATTAAAATAAAACACATCAAAATCACCTAACAAAAGGCAATAAAACAAATAAACAATACACTCAAAATCCAGATCGTTAATGAAAGGAAAAAGTAGTGAGTATGTATTAAATAATGTTGAGAATGTTCCAGAAACTGCGACTGAGTAGAAGCAATGCTGTAAAAGGAATTGTTTAAGTTCTTTCTTGAATAAAGTCAAGTGAAGAGATTTCATATATGCTGGCAAAATAACGTGTTCCTCTGGGATACTGATAACCTGAACCTAGGGGTCCTTATTAAATCTACATTTCTCGTTCTATAGTTGTGAATTTGAGACAGGGTTACTAAATTCTTTGTTTGTTCGTGTATTTCGGTCAGATTCTGAAGAATATATATAGATGGCAGCGGGAGTATCTTGAATTGAACAAATAAAGGCTGGTAGAGGTCTCAAAATCCACAGTTTGCCATAATTCTCAAATCCTTTTTATGTAGACGGAAAATTTCTAAGTAGGAGTAGCCCCATGAAATAGTGCCATAAATTAAATGTGAATGGAACAGTGCAAAATTTATGCATTTGAATGTCTTCAAATTGATATGATGTTTCAGCTGACTTAATAGGAATAGAGAGCTCGAGAGTTTGTGCTTTAGTTGGTCAATATGACAATTTCAGCTCAGTTTGTCGTTAATTATTAGTCCCAGTAGCTTGACTCTTTCGTTTTTCAAGTACAAATAATGTTCTGAGTTTTACCATCATTTAATTGTGATTTATTTGTTTGAAACCAAAGTTTTGCTTTATTTTGAATGTCTTGTGACAATTATTTCTAATTGTTCCGTATCCTTGTGCGAACATAACAGCGTTGTATCGTCAGCGAATAAAGCATATTCCTCTTCAGTTCTGATCTGCAGTTTCCCACTTCTACAGCCTGGAATCTGTTAGTGATATATGATTTTATGAGAGTAAGTGCAACACTTCTCACTCCATAGAAACTTAATTTATCAAGGAGAATGTTATGAGAGACACAGTCAAAGGCCTTAGAAAGATCACATACCAGTACTGATGTATGATGACCGTTTTCCAAAGCCTCTACTAATTCCCCCACCACTTTCAGTAGAGCTCGAGCAGTGGAGCAATTTTTGCGAAATTCATATTGGGAATCGTGAAAATATCCATTAATTTCAAAATAGTCAGCCAGTCTTTTCTTAAGGACTTTCTCTAGAATTAAAAAAAAATGCAAATAATAGAAATTGGACGATAGTTCTCCACAGACATTTTACCGCCTTTTTTAAAGAACGGCATAATTTTAGTGATCTTCAATATATCCGGGAAGACACCAGATGAGAGAATCAAATTTATGAGGTCCGTTAGTGGAACCAAAATTAAGTCAATAGTGTCCGTTACCATTTTTTTCGAGTTTTTTAAGGCAGTAACCGTTTCGTCGGTTTGAGGAAGAATGATTTGGAGGGGGCCGGGAACTTTTTGTAGTGTTGTACATTCTGATAGGTTTGACAGGGAATTAATGATATTTTCAGCGATGGCCACAAAGAAGTCATTGAATTCATTTAGAGAGATGGGTTGATTCAATTTGTTTTCATTTCTCTCATGGTTCACGATCCTCCAACTGGTTTTGGATTTATTTCCAGAGGACATAATGAAATCCTCATTAGCAGATTTTTTCGCACGACTCAGCTGTTGTTTGTCCAAGTTGCGTAGAAATGTCTAAATTATCTAAATCAGTAATTTTATCTGTGAGGTTGGTTCTGAGTATTTCCCACTAGTATTTTACATTCCCAAATAGCCAACATACTTCGATTAATTTGACGGAATTCATCAATTCATACTAAACTCGCCGCTGCCTATATTCCTTCAACCAATTGGAAAATTCCATTAGCTAAAAATAACATTTTCCTCCATTTCCTCAGTAATTAACTAGCATCACCCAATCGTGCCGACGCTTCATCGAATTTATTCGATTTCCTTCTGTGCATTATTCGTAGTTTGCGTTCGGACATCCCGAAGGTGTATTGACCAGGACAAAATGGCAGCAGGGGGTAACAGGAATTTGGAAACCGCACTCCTGCGTGTCGAGTGGACGTGGGTGGGATTACATTGTTTGTGCAGAAAACTTGAGTAGATCCTGGCGAATTGCTTGGGTAGTATTACTTGGTCCAATTATACCCGCTTCCGTACACTAATTGAACTCGTATGTTTACTTGATCAAGCTGATAATTTGCATGAAGACATGCGTTTCCAATTGATTGGACATGTTTCATAGATAAGTTGCATTCACATTCGATTTACTCTGCAGACATCTTCATAAATAAGATTATCAAACATGAAGTCAGAGTTTGAGTTTTTTTTAGCTCATTTTGAAGACGAATAATTAGTAAAATCCTCTTTCAGGATATATACTGTGCCTGCAAACATTCTATTTGTGATTCCTCCAAAAAATATTTGCCAAAGACGTCCGTCCACACCACTGAATTTTGATTCTGAAGTTACAACATTTTCATTTCACTTGAGCTCTAGGATTTTCCTTCATATAGCAATGTTACTCATGCTTGACAATTATATTGAATTTCCAGGTAAGAGAATCTTCAGAAAAAATATTGGAAAACCTTATGAAAAAAAGACTAAATAACACCAAAGCTCATGTTAAACTATCTTCAGAAGGCTTCATTGAAAGGATGCCAGGTAGTAATTGTTCAAGATCATGATGATCTGAAATATATGAACTGACAGATGAATATTGACAGTGAGATGATATAAAAATAACTAAAATAGAAAGTATGTGTATCAGAAGAATATCCCAAAATATTCTAGGTAATGGACATCAAAACATTGTAAATAATTCAAATACTTAGTTTTGATTAACGCATGACGGAACATTGAAAGAATGAAAATTCCAACAGAGTAGCAAGGAACCGATATACTCTAAGAATGCTAGGTGAAAAAAAAAGACTTCTGTAGAAGATCTGCTGGGAAATTACAAGGAAATAATCTTACACGTTAATTTTGTAATTCAATGACTCGAGATTTTGCAATTTCCACATCTGAAAGGAGTAATAAAACAGGGAAGTGAATGACACATAAAAAATTACCTACATGTACTACAACATAACCAAAAAAACTAAATAACATTCATTGACTGCATATCACTGTATTCTCAATCATCTCACAGTATCCCTGAGAAGTGATCCCTGATATTCTATCATTGAAATAATCACAAACTCTGCAACCATATAGGTTATACATCTTTGGCATATTATGAAATACTATTTATTCGATCTTTCTTGTTTAGCGTTGAAAACGGACAGCTCGTGTTGTGCTGGGTACCTACTCAGTAGCGTATCGTTTAGGGTGTTGATGCAGAAAAAAACAATAAATCACTTCGGAATGCTTTAAAATTTTGCAGAGTATACATATGGATGGATGACGAGTATACATATTTATTTTCCGAATATTGTGATTCAAAAGTATAATCGCATCTCTTTTCTATAATCTGAGCGACCTTGGCGAAAACTGTTTTCCCTGTTACCCCTCTATAATTATTGATATTTTTTCCGCCGCTTTTTCAAATACGGATATTACTTTTCATAAAGCACATACTTCATTATTCATCATATGATAATGAAACAAAGTGTGGTTCAAAAATACTTTTTATCAATATCTACATAAATAATCATTAGTTATTATTTTTCGAAGTCATATTGAGATTGAAACCCTATATCCTTAAAAGTTCAATAGCTCAGTGAACTTTTGTATTTTCAAGAGTGTTCTGTATCTGAATGTTAATTTTTTTAATGAATGACAATATCGTGAATAAATAAATTATATACATATATATATATATATATATTATATATATATATATATATATAGAGATAATTTATTTATTTATTTATTCACCACATTGTATTTTTTAACAAAATATTCAACACTTCACACATATATGTACAGTTATAACTATTGGCTATAAGTAGGAAGACAAAGGGAAAAATAATAATGATTACAATTTTTTTACTGTTTTTAAATGATTCCAAAGATGAATAAAAAAGATCTAAATCTATATAATATGTATTTACCAATCTTAACATTCTACCAATGGATTCATTCTGGCCATAGTTAGTTCGATAAAAAAGAACATTTGAAAATTCTTGTTCTTCTTGAATTTGATTAAAAGTAATAAGTTTGACAATCTCTGGGGGAGTTGATACTGCCTTTGACTACTTTGTGTATAAGTGTAAGATCTGATTCTAATCTTCTATGGAACTAAAATACTCAAGTTAAGAATGTCCAGTACAGTTTTGTAGGTATATTCACCAATATGATATTCTAGTTTAAAAGCAGAATACTTATTTTGAACACTCTCAAGCAGATCAAGGTCTACATTATATGTAGATGTATAAGAAAGGCGCCAAATTATGTAGCTGTATTCCATAAATGACCTAACGAATGACCAATAAATGAATTTCGGGGAAGGGAGAGGTAATGACTTTTTGGGTCGAGAATGATTCCTATAACTCTTGAATTGTATTTGCAGTTTCAAGTTCTGCTTGCTTGATTTTATAGACATGATTTATGGGTTTTTCATTTCGGAAAAAGTTAGTTGATGACATTTGTTGCAGTAAATTTATATCATTAAATTAAATTACATAAATCATACTGCAATAATTCTTTGTCGGATATTTCCGAAATTGAGCGATAAATGAAAATTGAAGAATATTTTTATTGGAGCAACCTAAAATTTTCATAAATATTTACTTACCATTGTTTGGCGCAATGGTTTGATTATTCAATCCGCAGCGAGTCTCTGTCCGATGGCATTGTGTTAACATGGTATTCCCGCACTGTTGCTAGTTTATTTTCATCCCTCAAACTTCACTAGTTATCATATTTGGCTCAAAATTAAAATGGAAGAAAGACACTGGATCAAAATGGGGCCATTTCATTTCATAATAATAGCGTTATAAAAAGTTATTAATAAATATATATATATATATATAATGTATGTTAACCAATTGCAAAAATATCCGAAAAATGTTCTTCAACGTTAATTGATATTTCTATCGGCATATCGTCCTCTTTGGATGCATATTGTTGAGTATTCACTTAATACTCTTCACTTTTTTATAGTGGGTTTTGCCAGGGGTCTTGTTACTGGTTTTAAGATGAAACTATAGCAGATGGATCTACTTCAAATATACAAATATTCGCCTTACACACAGGGTGAACCAATAAATTTGAAACAAAATCGCCGATTACTCTATGGTATAGGTACCTACTTAGTACCTACTTAGGTAATACCTACCTATATATAGATAATTCAAGTATGTTTCGATATATGGTCAGCATTAACCACCTTCTTTGTGTCCATCCTATTTTAACTTTTCAATTGAACGCCGATACAAGTTTCAATCAAATGCCAAATGTATTAATGTTAACATTGGAAGTGGACTTGGGCCTGATCAAGATGATATAGCCATGGCGCTCGGCGTGACCATACTATAGCACAAAACATATATATATATATATATATATATCGCGATATATCGCTTAGCGAGTAAGCACGCGGTCTTAATTCAACGTTGTTTGATTTGTGAGTGACATTTAATTAATGTCGCCATCACCACGCCAATATGGTATCATGAGCTAAGGAAATTGTGATATCAGAAGTTCAAAGTTGGCCTGTTCTATGGCAAGAGACACATAAACACTTCTAGACCAATCCATAGAGATTTTTTCGTGACAAAAATACTACCAGGAAACCGACTGTGCCATCATACGTAATACGATCCGTAGTTATATCCTGTTATGTTTCCTATACTCGCAACTATCATTGCTTAATTTATTATAAACTTTTAATTGCAGAAATAGTGTTTTTTTTGTTTTGCTCCAATAAAAATGTTCTTAAATTTTTTTGTGCCGTTAAGTCTTATACAACACTCCATATTTCATTTATCGCTCCAATTTCGGAAAGACCCTTTATATGCGATACATTAGCGACAAATTAGGGAAATTTACTGTATCATGCCTATTTGCTTGTTATGGAACTAATAGGTATTTTTCTAGCATTTGGTAGATATTGAATTTTTTGAAAAAATACTGTTTTTTCATAAAAAAAGATGAGCGACAAATTTCTTATTGTGGTAATAAATTAGCGACAAATTGGCGACAAATTATGGACTATTCGTTTTTTTAATAATTAGATAGATATGAAGTGGTTCTGCTAGCTTCATATAAACCTAGCAGAACCATGAATTAAAAAAAAAAACGAAGACCGACAAATTTTTTGAAGTAGTATTTAATTAGCGATAAATTAGTGACATATTATGGTAGTATTAGTATTTTCCGTAAGTAGATAGGTACGACGTGGTTGTGCCAGCTTCATATAAACCCAGCAAAACCATGTTTAATTTATAATTGTGGTAATAAATTAGCGACAAATTATGGCATAATTGGAAATTCAAAATTCGCAAATGGTTCTGCTAGGTTTATGGGGGTGCAAAGAGAATAACATCGTTCAAGTCGTTGAGAAACAGTGAAACGCAGGGTCCTAAATGAGAACCCTGTGGTACACCAGACGTTACTGTGATTGGGGAAGATAGTGATTTACCATATTTTACATATTGGACCTTACAATTGAGATAATTAGCAATCCATTTCGAAATTCTTTCACGAATACCCCAGAACATTTAGTTTATGCAACAACAAATGATGATTAACTCGGTCAAATGCTTTGAAAAAATCTGTGTAAATAGAATCAACCCGGTGTCTTTCTTCAAAAGCATTTATTATGGAATGTTGATAAATAAAGAGATTTTTATTATTAGATTCACCACGAATGAATCCATATTGCTGATTTATAATTATGTGTCAAGTTAGCTCATTCGTTATTAGGCTATCTAACAATTTGGTTATTTCATATTGATTGCAAACTGCGATAATTCGACTGGCCGCGACATTCTTGTTTTTCAATTCATTTATTACCATTTCGACTCCATCCAGAGCTATTTGATCCAATCTTATTGGTTGTATGTTGCGTTCTCACTTCCAGAAGTTCTTTATGTTGGTGCAGTTTTCACGAGCAGTCAGACAATTTAAGAGCACTATAGTTTTAATGCCAACGTTTCGGCGAGGACTACAATAAATATAGATTTTTTTTGTTGTATGAATACAGAACTCATTAAGAAAGAAGAGAGGTACATAAAATATGTGGTAGTATAACATGAGATGACTAATTACAGGAAAACAGAAAAAACAGAAAAAGAACGAAGGGTTTATTTTCCCACATCACATCCGAAAAAACATATTTAGGAACACTTTACCAAAACACTTTACACTGTTGAGTCTACTCACCACAAAAGGACTCGATAAGTGTATAGTGTGTTGGTAAAGTGTTCCTAAATATGTTTTTCTGATGTGGGAAAATAAACCCTCCGTTTTTTTTCTGTTTTCCTGTAGTTATCTCATGTTGCAGTACCACGTATTTTATGTCTTTCTTCTTTTTAGTGAACTCTGTATTTATACAACATTTTTTTTTAATATTTATTGTAGGCCTGAAGATGGCGGGACTCCTCGCCGAAACGTTGGCATTAAAACTGTAGACATAGAGTAAGTAGTGTTTTTCAATAGTCCGACTGCTCGTGAAAATTGTGAAAAGTATTCGTTATAATTGTACCATAGCGAATTAGTTGTAGCATAGTGTTTAGTCCACTCTTCTGTAATTTTCGTTTGATGTAAGTTCTCTTTAGTTACCGGTGCATTCAGGGATAGGACTATTGTATGTACCTACTCCCAGATCTAAATACATATATGGACACAGTAAATTGAATCAACCGCTGACAGAAAGTGAATATATTTTAATTAAATAACTGCGTTGTAGTGTCCAACCGAATTGTTGTTCCGCAAATTTCACACAACATGCTGGCTGGATTCGGGACAAAATTAATCTAATTTACCACGCAACTAAATGCAATTTTAATTTAGCCACAGTTAATGGATAACAAAGACAAATAAGTGTAATAAAATAACAAATATGGAGTGTTTCGAATTCGAAAATATAAATTAACGTTTTCATTGAAATGTATTCTGGAAATTGAAATTGATGGAAATGAACAATGTTGCGTTCGGTTGGGGTATAATATTTCTATATATAATCGGATATATCTCAATTGTAATATTTTAAAGTCATTCTAATAATTGTAACGCAAGAATTATCAGAAAAAACTGATTATTTTTCATTTCTGTGGAAAATGTTCTACTGGGTATAGCAAAAAGATGTATCCGTCCCATAATGTTGACAGAGACAGATTTATTTTTGATGTAGCTCGGCCGAAGCTTCAATGGATATGAAAAGACGAAGTAGCTCCACTTGTACTCGTTCATTTATTGATTCTTCTGCACCAGCAAAAAATGACCATGCCAAATCGCGTCATTTTTGATATATTGACATTTCTTGCATTAAAAGTTGAACACAAATTGCTGTTTGTGTTTTTTAATGGAAATATGTAATTCTCATTCGACATATGACAGGTTGATTGATGACAATTCCAGAATCAATATAATATTTTGAAACCAACCTTTACGAATGGCCGCGCCATCGGTTTTTTTGTTTTTTATTGTTTTCTGATTGCTAGAAGTATCGTACGATGAAATGGAACTATAAACAACTTTTCATAATACCTAATCTTTCGAATGCACTTAAGAATGTTTTCACTCACATTTATATTCGGCTCTATATTGATTTTGGCATTTCAGGTATCCCAAAGATTAACACAGTTGAAATATACCGGATGTTTTTTGATAACCTGCTAATATTCAAGGAGGATATTCTTGGGTCCATTTTGAGAAAAAAACTTCATATGAGCATATTTTTTCATATGAGCATATTTTTTATAACTTTGGTATGACCCTAGATATTTTTGTGAAACGTAGTATCTTCTATACATCAAACGGCATTTTATGCTGAAAAACATATTTTTTTATTATTGTCAGTGGCGTTCGTGCGGGTTATCACTGAATCATTTTGAAGAGAAACGTGATTCGCTACTGCTTCTCCTTAAAGTAAAAATCATTCCTTTCTCAACAAATCTGATCTCTTGATTTTTTTTCGTTTAACGTACGGTTTTCGCAAAAAAAAAACATTCATTTGCACGTTGTTATAAAATTTGGTATTATCAAGGATTAAAAACGTACCTAGTAGGTAAGAAGCAGAAATAACTTCATTTTAATCGTGGATTTTTCAATTCACAGAAAAATCTTTTTATCAATATTCAATTGAGAATTACGAATGATTTCTGGTGAGTACTCTCTTTTGGAAAACATTCTTCTTTGCCTCATTCATCTTTATGAGTTCTTAATTGAGACTGGAATAGAAAATCAAATAACTATCTGAATGAAAATGCAAATTTTCAATTTCAGATTTTTTCTTTTGAGTTAGGGCCTTTTCAGAATATCTATCAGATGTAGTTCAATGTCCAGCGTGGCTTTAGCCAGGGAAGTAGTTGTTTTCTGTTAGACATTCACAAAAAATAACTTCATTTTAATCGTGGATTTTTCAATTCACAGAAAAATCTTTCTGTCAATATTCAATTGAGAATGTTTCCCTTTTCAACATGAATAGCCCACAAGAGGTTATCTTGACGATGGAAGATGGTGACTAAAGTTTATCTTTCAGTCGCAGATGATTCCACATCTGATTTTATGAACATCCTGTTTATATTTTCAACAAATCGAGTACAACGTACTGTAAAAACACCAGAAATTGATGTAGCGGTTTTGAATTCAGTTGAAGAAAATCCCGGATTAGGTCACAGAACTCATAGAACTAGAAGGCCAATACCGTTTTGCTGGAACGTGCCCTACAGTACCGCATGGTACACACATGTGCATGCGCAGTAAAAGCGCTGCCATGACAGGGGTGGTTTCAGTGAATAGTTCCACAAAAACATCCATATTTTTTTTCTTCCGCTATTATATGCTTGATTTTTCTCTTTGCAAACATACAGCACTTCACAACACCTGCAAAAGTCTTGTTTAATCCAGAAAAAGAGGCAGTTCTGTATTTTATGTGTAATCAAGATCTGCACTTGCTTTTCTTTCTTCTTCCATTACGGAAAGGAACACCTTACACTTTATTACTTTTTATGTTCTTCACTACAAAACCTGGAATGTATCAACATTTCCTGTCTTGTTGGATAACGTAGGAAGGAATTGAATCTTCCTTGTCAATAATCCTATCATTAATATCTAAATTATATTTTTCAATTGAAGGCATCAAATGCACTGTTATTTCAGGTTGGATTTTTTTTCTGGGAAGTTGTTAAAATGGAAGTATTGTCCTAAGTAAAACAATTTCCATAAACATTTTCTAAATGCAACATCAGCCTCGGTGTAATAAAACTGAAATGCTGTTGGGTTTATTCCAACCATTTCTTTCCCTGAAAAGTTAATCATTATTATTGTAAAATACATTAGTACTTGAAATGTTAAGTTAACATGTATTTCAACATGTTAATGTTTGTCAATGTACTCTTCACACATTCCAATAATTGAATTTATTGTGATGCAGAAATCCAAAATTGGACCATCCATCAGTAGTTTGAGACTTCTCAAGTATCCTAAGGCATTTTCAAAAAAAGGATTCCAGAAATCTTTGTTGCCTTTCTTTATTGGAACCTTGTAGAATTTGCCCAATGGATTTCTAGAATTCAGTAGATCAAATATCCTATCAAGAACACAAATTAACAGTAGACGGAAGACCGGCTCTGAATAAAAATAACAGGTGTTGATGTAAACAGCGTTGCCAAATGAGTTTGTAGGAAATCATAATTCTTATTACGATTCCATCAGTTGTTCGGTGCTCCATTTAACTTGTATATTATCTTCTGAATACATATGGCAAAAGAACTTAAGGATCCTGAATAATCGATAGTCGAGTAGTTTCGAATCTTTTAATGAGAATATAATGTAAATACATTACATCATAATGCCATGATATTAAATTCTCGTACAAGGTCATGAACTGGCAATGTTGTTGATGATATGCGCATGATTACGTGTGTCCCATGCTTGCTTGCTTGCTTGTTTTATGGCTCTGCTCCTTAGGGGCACTCTGCCAGTTTTCAGTGATTTTCTCAATCACCCTTCTTTAGGCATTCTGGTCGTCTCACTCGAAGTGATACCATAAATGCCCGTATTTTCTTTGTCCTGCTTGATGCTGTAATTTGATTACCTCGTGTTTTACACGTATGTCCCATCTATACATGTGGTTATGAATCATATCAATTCCTTCCACTTATTTTATCCTTCTAGTTCTATGAGTTCTGTGGATTAGGTACACGAAAAATTGGGAACAATTCGAATATCTCACATATTCTTGTTTGGAAAATTCTCCATGACATTTAATTATATCCCTACCATATCAAACGGGTTCAGGCGCTACTCCCTCGCAACTCTCCATCACGGATGAACTTTTGCCAAAGGCTTCTTCAAAAAGTGTATGAAAATCCATTATTCGATACTGAAGTTTTCTTTATTCACCGATGAAGCCAATTTTTCCAGAACCGCCATCCGAAACTTTCACTTCACAACAATCATTTTTGGGGTCTGGAGAAAACCCACATGCAATCTTGGAATCCCGTCACCAGGAGCAGTTTTCCGTTAACGTGTGGTCTGGAATATGCGGTGATTATTCAATTGGATTGGATTGGCAATGCTGCAATAAAGTGCAATACAAAATTCAGATTGCAATTATGCCAAAACTAATAATAGGACTGTGGCTGAGTTTTTCACGCATAAAGAACATATGACTCACTACTACGTCGTGAAAAGCCTGCACTATAACTTAAAATGTGGCGGAGTTTAAAAAAAGCTGATTTTTTCCTGTTTTTCCAGTTTTTTCCGTTACTAATAAACGAGATTGCTTCATTGGTTTTCAAGTTACGAGTCAAAAACGATAAAAATTTAAAAAAAATGCTTTCAAATCTTTATAACAAATTAAGCAACGCCAGTTGGGAGTAGGGAATAGGATATAACTACGAACCGTCTTTCGTATGATGGCACAGTCGGTTTCCTGGTAGTATTTTTGCCACTGAATCAATAAAACAGAAAATCTCTATTGATTGACCTATTGTAGTAAGTGATCGACTATGTTTTTTTGCACTTCATTGCTCTGGCACGCGAATTTTTCAAACAAAATTACAATAACCGCTGGATAGGTCGCGGAGGACCACAGGCATGGCCACCTAGGTCCCCGGACCTCAATAGTTCAGATTGTTTCCTGTAGGGCCATCTTAAAACATTAGTTTACAGCACACCAATTCATACTGAAGAGCAGTTGAGAATTCGCATCATAGTTTATTGAGGAAGTATTAGAAACAGTCCTGGCATTCTCCAAAGAGTACGTGAGTCCATGAGAAAAAGAGCAGAGGCATGCATTTCTGCAGGAGGTTCACATTTTGAACATCTGATTTGATTTGTTTCTTTTGTTCAGGGTAATTTTGTGTTTTTATAATTTTGCCGTTTGAAAAAAATTATTCTCTTAGATAAATTTTTGTTTAAAATATTTGTTTTGTTTATTCTTTTTCTCTTAAGTGGTCTAGCGAGATACAAATGAATGAATTTTATTTTTTTATGCGAAAACTGTACGTCAAACGAACAAAAAAAAAGTCAGAAAACCAGATTTGCTCAGAAAAAATGAGGATTTCAAAAATATTTTTTACTTCAAGAAAAAGCAGTGGGGTATCACTTTTCTCTTTAAAATGATTCAGTGCAAATCCCGCACGAACGTCACTGGCAAGAATAAAAAATTATGTTGTACATCAGAAACTGCCTTTTGATCCATAGAAGATGCGTACTACGTTTCATAAAAATATCTAACCAAAGTTTTAATAAAAAATTTTTTTTTTCTTTAAACTTCAGCACACTGTAGTTCAAAAGTTAAGACCTTTAGGACATATGTTCATATGAAGTTTTTTTCTCAAAATGGGCCCAAGAATATCCTGCTCAAATATTAGCATGTTATTAAGAAACACCCTGTGTAAACAAATGGGTGGGATTGCAACTGGGAAACAACATTCAAATTTTCTAATTTCTTGAAAACTCATTGAATATTTATATATATAGTTCTTATAATTTCACCGATTATTTCATTCTCATATGGCTCCACCTATAAAAAGTCATGAATTCACTCACATGATATGCAATATGATCGACTATTCAGCTAAATAAAGGAATATGAGGGCTATTTTTTTCGATTGTATAAGAGTGCTATGGAAAATTTGACGTAACATTAACTCAAAATTGAAAATGTCTCGTTTTGGTTTATGTTCCACTACGAAAATTAGTGAACATATAAGCAAATCCATCCCAGAAAATAAAAAATTCTGTCTGGAGACATGGTTCTTGTTGTTTATGAGTAATTGGTGGTTGTTAAAAGTAAATTGAATAGAGCACTGTTAACTGACATCACAACATGACGGTCATCAGCTGATCGGGAGCAACAAAGCATTCGAGTGCGTGTAGAGATCAATGTTTTTTGTGTTTGTTAAAGATTTTTTTGTGATTTTTATAAACTTTGTAGACATTTAGTGAACATATTATCTGTTATTGAAAAATCCATTGATTTTGCTAATTTTTTCCTAATTATGCCTCTGGAAGGAAATCGGATAAATCTCACGTGCTCCTCCTGATTGGATCTGTTACTACAACCCATAAAAGTACATAATATCATGATAAACCCTATCAAATCTAAAAAACAAACTATTATGATAACAACGTATTTTTAAACTGGAAAATCCATGTTTATAACACCTTTATAGACTTTTGCACTCATTTCACAATATTCACTATGAACAAAGAATCACAACAGTGTCAATAATATTTTTTTAAGATATCGTTTTCGGGAAAAATTCACAAGAAAGACACACGAACTCTAATGGAAAAAAAGCTTTGCTTGCCTCCTCATTAGCTGTTTGACAACTGTCAGATTACGTTACTGACAGTGCTCTATTAAATGTTGATAAACGTATATGAGTGATTGGCTTATTTTCACATTAGCGAAAGTGACAAATATGACCGGAATCTTACCGAATGATTTTGTGGTGTTCACGAAATAATCTTCCTGAATATCAGTCGACTATGACAAAAAGATACTATTATTTTCTTTCATTTATCTCGAGCAACCTGTATTTCGAGACAATTCAATTCAACCATATCAACATTAATAATCAAGGAATAACTCCCTCGAGCTAAAGCTCTCGGGCGTTATTCAGATCATTAATGTTCATATGGTCTCATCAAATTGTCTCGAAATTCAAGGTACTCTCGATATAATTATGACGAAAATAATAGTGAGCCATTTGTCATAGTCTTGGGATATTACCTGCGATAATTTTAAATTTCTTCATTAATATGAGAGTAATGTCATAGGATTGCACATATTTTAATGGTAATTAAAGCAACAAATATTTCACTGTAATCGAATTTTATATTTTTTCAGGAAATCCACGATAAATTTTAATAAATATATGGGAGAAAGATATATCCATCAGATCTTTTCAATGTTGATTTGCAAGATCACTAGTAATTATTGGCGATGTTCAAAAAATTATTGATCAAATCATTTTTTCAAGCGCGATAAGATTTTTTTTCTCAACACCAGGGGCGAAAAAAGAACTTCCGATAGAAAAAGTTTTTCGATATTTCCATTCAATGGATTTGAATATAGCTTATGCAGAATTAAGAAGTTGTTTTGTTACTTATATCTGTCTTCTTCATGCTTCAAAGTTCATTCACACCTGCGAAAGATATTTCCACTCCACAAATAATCATCCCGGATCTCTCAAACACCTCGATTCGTA